>LUFD01000996.1:0-10305 GCA_003025255.1 Cordyceps pruinosa | reverse complement strand
GCCGATGGGGCGGCCCGTCTGCCAGTACCTGCCCCCCTACGGCGGGTTCGACGTGCAGGGCGACAGCAGGACGAGTCCCGTCTTTGCCACGCCGGACTTTGCGGCGACGGTCGCGTGCGCGGACTCGACGTACTGCGGCCCCGACGGCCGCCGCTACTCGGCCCAGTCGCTGCAGTCCCTGGACTACATGGAGCCGGCGGCGGCCGCGGGCGTCGCGCAGCTGGACGCGTGGAGCGGCCCGATCCCGAGCATCAACCTCTCGCGGTGCGGGAGCGACGCGGGCTACTACGGGTTCGCGGTACAACAGGACGGATACGAGGGCGACGCCATCCAGGTGACGCAGGACTACGCGGCGTATCCGGGTCAACAACTATATCTATCTTAATGTGTAATGAGACCTTTGCGTCTCTAGAAGCTACAGAACTGTTATGACATTTGGATGGGAAAAAACCACATCGGAAGCATTCAGGTACATGTCGGAGTTAGTTGGTTGAAAGTAAAAAGCTCAATTGAAAACAAGGCAATGCTATTTACAGATAGTACCCTTGTCGTTCACCTTGATTCTAGTTTTGCATGTATCCAATGACGCCGTCCCAAACCAGTCCCTGAAACCCTCACCAGGACCGAGGCCCAAAGGTCTGCCCCTCGGGCATGAACGCCTGGATCGCGGTGCCCCGAAAGTCCATCGTCTTCTCGACCACCACGTTGCCCCACCACTGCGGCGGCTCGACGTCGCGCAGCGTGAAGGCGAAGAAGAGCACGAGCGTGCCGAACGCGAGGCCGAGGTCGAGGCCGCACGAGGTGAGGAAGTTGAGGCGCGACCACCAGCCAAAGTGGCGGCGCTTGACCCAGAACTGGAAGACGAAGCCGACGACGCCCCAGGAGAAGTAGTTGAGCGGCGTGGCGGGCGGGATGGAGCCGGCGCCGCCAAAGATGACGGGCGCCATGAGGTACCGGGCGGGCGAGCGCGGCCAGCGCCGCGTCCAGAGGTGGATGGCGACGGGCGCGACGGCGCCGAGGATGAAGAAGAGGAAGAGCCCGGAGTAGATGCGGCCGGGGGAGAACATGCGCGCGGGGCCGATGAGGCCCCAGATGATGGAGGCTGTGCGTCGCGCTGTTAGTCTACTGGCTGCGTGAACAGGGGGAAGGAGGTTCGTACCGGAGAAAAAGACGCGTCCGCCGGGGCAGGCGAATCGGTCGCGCTGACGGATGTCGCAGACGTTGTCGATGCTGCTGAGCGCGAGATTGAGGACGGCAATCTGGACAAAGCACGACACGGTGGTGGCGACGACTTGGGCCATGAACATGGTCCGCGGGGGTACCTTCATGTAGTGGCCGAATTTGAGATCGGCAATGAAGCCTAGAGATTGAGACCTGGGAAGAAGGTTAGCCTGCCATGAAACATTGGGTCGCTCGATCGCAGAACGGGACTTACATGGTAACGTAGCCAAATGTCTTGAAGCTGTGAGGATTGTTAGTGAGAACCAGGTTTGGTGATAGGCGGGTGACGTACAGCATGAGGCCAAGAGGGCGGCCAGGTTGGATGTAGCCATAGATAAATTCAGTCAAGACGTTGAGACCGATCTGCGTATTCGTGATGGCCTGGATGATGCCAATCGGCAAAGAAAATGCGTACGAGATGAAGATGGCCAAGAGGAAAGCCCACCACGAAAAGTTGGTAGGGTATGCGACGACGGTGTAGAGCCCGATGGCGAGCATCTAGAGAATAATGAGCCGAGGAGCATTGGATGTTTGAGCGACGACGTGACGTACAAGTAGAAAGAGCGACAAGTACCACCAATCTGGCGCCTCGGGGTATCTCCGCATCAGCTTCATGTGTATGTCCGGCTTTTCCGTTGTGCTGTTGCGGTACTGCTTCCAGATGGTCTTGCGGCTGTGGATCCAGGTGTGGACGAGCAGCGCCGAGATGGACGCAAAGGAGAGGCCGTAGGCCACGGCGAATGTGGTGCTGATGAAGAGGGGCGAGTACTCCTTGTAGGCCTGCACGTCGAGGGTGAACTGCGGCGTGAGGATCTTGGTGGTGTTGTACGACTGGCCGCGGTTGTCGTAGGTGCCGGCGTCGCTCATGGGCAGGTAGGCCGAGTACCAGGCGCCGCTGTAGTGCAGCACGGAGGAGAGGAAGATGAAGAAGATGACGACGCCGAGGAGGGTGTTGGCGATGGCGCGCCTGTTCGTGTTAGTAGAAAGAACCCCCCCGGAATAGTAGTCTGTGAGAGAGAAGAAGCGTACCAGGGTGGGATGAGTGGCGAGCCAATGTAGCCCGCGACCTGCGTCCAGTCAAAGGTGATGGGCAGAATGGACAGGCCGGACACGCCGCCAAAGAGCTGGTTGACGACGGCGTTGTCGGGCGCGATCCATGTGGGAAACGCAAAGACGCTGAGGAAGCGCGCCAAGAAGCCGGGTATGAAGAAGTAGAAGAAGGAGCATATGGAGACGAGAGCGAACCACTTGAGGCGAGGCATGGAGCCGCCGAGGACTTTGCGGTCGGGCGCGCTGCTCTGCTCGTACATGGCGTTGAGGAGCGTGACGCTGACGAGGTTTTCCGGCCAAATCATGGAGGCGGGATATACTGAAGGAGGTAGAGTTAGCGGGCGACGAAGAAGACGCCGGTGAGGCGTGGCGGCCGAGACTCACCCAGGTACTTGCGCATGACACCGGCGATGCCGTAGCCCAGCGACTGCGTGGAGATGGTGAGCAGCAGCTGGAAGAGGACGCCAAAGTCCTGCTTGTAGAACATGAGCTGGGCGATGATGATGTCGGTGGAGTAGGCGACGGAGAAGGAGACGCCGGCCATGACGGTGATGACGGCGTGCTCCTTGATGTTAAAGGGCCCCGGGTTGAGGCTCCAGCGCAGGCCGCAGGTGGTGAGCTCGCGCGCGGGCACGAGGCGCGCCCAGGCGAGGCCGAGCGGGTAGGCGACGACCTGGGCGACGAGCGGGCCGATGGAGATGGAGGGCTGGCGCAGCGAGAAGAGCGTGTTCATGGAGGCGCCGGTGACGGTGAGGGCGAGGCCGATGGTCCACGCGCGCACGGTGCTGGCCGGCACGTCCTCGTCGTAGTTGCGCACGGCGGCGCGCACCTCCGGGTACGGCGAGTCCTCGGCCTCGGGGTCCTTGAAGCCGGCGGCGGCGGCGGCGGCGGCGGTGTCGCTGCTGTCGAGGGACGCGCGCTCGCCGAGCTCGATGGCCTCGGCGGCGTGGTGGTCGTGGTCCAGCAGCCGGCCGTGCTCCGGGACGTGGCGGCCGGCGTCGTCGTTGCGCACGCCAGAGGAGGGGTGGAGTGCGGCGGCGGCATCGTCGTCGACGTCCAGGTCGGACCACTTGTCCAAGGCATCATCATCGGCGGCGCGGTGCGGCCGGGCCTGCTGGAACGAGTGTCGCGGCGTGCGCTCGGTCGCGCCGAGATCCTGCTCCCTGGCGCTGGTGTGCGCGTGGACGGAGGACGCGCCGTCGCGCCTTTGGTCGCCCATCTGGGGGGAGAGGGGGGGAGGGCTGTTTCGCGTGCTTGGGCGTGAGAATTGGCTGGTTGTGGTCTGTTGGCTGTAGGAGATGTGACGGGGTGAGGTTGAGGCTCTGTTTGCGCCGACTTCCCCGTGCGCAGAGGGGGAAGGGGGAGAGCGCGGTGCCGGTGAGGTGTGACAGGGAGTGATTGCGATGGAGAGGAGCTTTCCACAGAAGAACAAAGAATAAAGGGAAAAATGCGAGTCAATCGGGGCGATTGGATCTGGCCAGGGCTCGATCAATGGTGGCGCTGGGAGGCGTCAATGGCGACGGCTGAGAGGCCAGATAACGGCCATTGTCGCGGGTATTGAACCCTGAAACCGGCAAGGCGGCATTCGCAGCTCGACCGCGCTGCCGGATGGGCTTGGGCCACAGTGCTGCTGGTCTTGGGAACGAATACGCTGAGGGAGATTCGTTGATAGAGAATGAAATGAATGAGGATGGAAAAAATAAAAATAAAAATAAAGTAAGATAGAAACCCTGGCGATCGATGTCACCCACCCTACTACCCATGTCTATGGTGGCTGTGATGGCATCGCACCGCAGAGCACCGTGCTGCCAAAAAAAGTATCATTGTTAATCCATAGCCTAGCAGTAATTCCCGACAGCCCTATTTCCTATTTCTACCTGCGTCTTGGCAGCCGTCCTGAGCTGCCACAGTCATCACATCGCGGATGCGACGGGGTGAGGGCAGTCCGCGGGCGCGAGATGCAGCTAGGTAGACGTCCTGTCAAATTCTACCGGTCTATCATTCATAGAAAACGGCTCTTGCCAGCATCCAACTTGCTCGAGCATGCCAACATATCTACCACTGACATGGCGAGCTCATATGTGCCTGAGGCGAGAAGCACCCCTGGCGTCTGTTTCTGGCGCTTCCATCCGCTGTGGGGACCTCTACCACTTCTCTGACAGAATCTCCCCCCGTCATCACCAGCCGGCACCCGCGCCTCACGCCCCCTCACATCCCGCACTCGCACGTCAACCGCCCGGAACCTGCACTCAGGACATGGAATCATCATGCGACGAGTCGTCGTGACCGGCCTCGGCGCCGTCACGCCGCTGGGGGTCGGCGCCCGACACACCTGGAGCCGCCTGCTCGCCGGCGACTGCGGCATCGTCAGCGTCGCCGGCCGCGAGCCCACGGAGCGCTGGCAGGAGCTCACGAGCACCGTCGCCGGCGTCGTCCCGCTCGGCGGCGTCGCAAGCGGCGGCTGGGACGCCAACGACTGGCTCACCGCCGCCGAGCAGCGCCGCATGTCGCTCTTCACCCAGTACGCCGTCGCGGCCGCGGAGATGGCGCTCAAGGACGCCGAGTGGGACGCTGCCAATGAACGAGACAAGGAGGACACTGGTGTGTGCCTGGGAAGCGGGATCGGAAATCTCGACGATATATACACCACGAGCTTGGAGCACCACAAAGGCGTGAGCTTGCACCTGAGCAGACGACCTCGACGTGGACGACCATCATGCTGACACCAACGCAGGGGTATAAAAAGGTATCGCCGCTGTTTGTGCCCAAGATCCTCACAAACATGGCCGCCGGCCACATCGCCATGAAGTACGGCTTCCAGGGCCCCAACCACGCCGCCACCACCGCCTGCACCACCGGCGCGCACTCCATCGGCGACGCGTCGCGCTTCATCGCGCTCGGCGACGCCGACGTCATGGTCGCCGGCGGCTCCGAGTCGTGCATCCACCCGCTGACCTTTGCCGGCTTCGGGCGCGCGCGCTCCCTCGCCACCGCCCACAACGCCCGCCCGGCCGCCAGCTGCCGGCCCTTTGACGCGCGCCGCGACGGCTTCGTCGTCGCCGAGGGCGCCGCCGTCTGCGTGCTCGAGGAGCTGGCGCACGCCCGCGCCCGCGGCGCCCGCGTCTACGCCGAGGTCGCCGGGTACGGCTGCGGCGGCGACGCCCACCACATGACGGCGCCGCGCGCCGACGGCCGCGGCGCGTTCCTGGCCATGCGGCGCGCGCTGCGCGGCGCGGGCGTCCGCCCCGCGCGCGTCGGCTACGTCAACGCGCACGCCACGGGCACAGGCGTCGGCGACGTCGCCGAGGCCATGGCCATCCGCCGCCTCATGCTGGGGGAGGACGGCGTCGCGGAGGAGCGGCAGGTCACGGTCAGCAGCACAAAGGGCGCCGTCGGGCACCTGCTGGGCGCGGCGGGCGCGGTGGAAGCCATGTTTACGATACTGGCTATCCACGAGGGCGTCGTGCCGCCGACGCTGAACTTGGAGTCGCCGGATGTTGGTGCCGACTTTGACTTTGTTCCGCAGACAGCCAAGGATAAAGATATCACGGCGGCCGTGAGCAACAGCTTCGGGTTTGGCGGCACGAATAGCTCGCTGGTCTTTACAAAATATTAGAAATATGAAAGATCACGCAAATGTACAATATCCATGTAGAGCACAGGCTTATTATTGTATACAAGGCTGATGGCAAGAAGGAACGAAGTAGACAACACACTGTGAATGATAATAAGCAAAGGGAGTACGACTTTCTTTTTTTTTTTCTTTTCTTCTTTTTAAAAAGAAGAGACGCAATCCTCTCGCCACTATCGGTTGCGCGATCCTGTCACCATCCGCTGCTCGCAGGCGAACTGGCCTTCCAACTTACTGCAGCAGCATGAACCACTTCGCTATTTCAGGCTCAAGGAGATTCAAATAGACCTGAAATATAAACTGACTCGATCAATAGCTGTTTGCTATTTTTTTTATAATTTTCCTCTTTTCTCTATGCACGCCAAACTTCTCTCCACGTCCCGTAGCAAACCGTCTCCACCAAACAGCACTCGGCGCCACCGATATTCACCCGGCGACTTTTTTTCATAGCTAGGTACCGGCTAGTAGTGATTTCATCATCGAATACCTCCCCTTGGACCCTTTACGCAACGGCTTTTCGAGGCCCCCACGAGCCCAATCCAGACACCAAACAGAGAGCCCGTCACAATGGCCTGCCAGACGTGCCGGTCACAAACAAGGAGCATGCTGCGCTCTGCTCTCCGTGCTGGCGCCGCCTCCGCCGCTCCCTCCCCTGCCGCGCGCAGTGCCGCCACGCCCTCGAGACAGCCACCGACATCAGCGACGCGAACACCCACGGTGCGAAGCTTCAGCAGCTCGTCGCCGCGCCAGATCCTTGGCCTCCGCGACTCGTACCGCGTCGTGGGCGCCTCGGAGCGGCTGTTCAAGGTCTGCGCCAAGCCCGCCGACTACCGCATCACGGACGAGGAGCGCAAGCAGGACCTCGTGCAGAAGCGCGACGACGGCGAGGAGATTGGCAAGGCCAAGGACCCCGAGAACGTATGGAACAAGAGTATGCACATCCCCCGGTCCTTTGGCTGCCACCGCAGAGACCCCCGGAGCTGACCATGTATCCCCCCCCTCAAGCGTTCGGCCTGCAACCGTCCTTCAGCACGTGGTCGCACGTCACCATGCTGCACCTGTACCTGGTCAACGCGCGGCTGCGCTGCCTCGAGCGCGACGAGTACCGCAACTGGTCGCAGCAGATGATCGACCACTTCTTCTTCGAGTGCGAGAAGAAGATGCACCTCGACCACAACATCACCTCGAGCGCGCTGCGCCAGCGCTACCTCAAGGACATCTTCGTGCAGTGGCGCGGCCTGCTGCTCGCCTACGACGAGGGCCTCGTCAAGGGCGACGCCGTGCTCGCGAGCGCCGTCTGGCGCAACCTCTTCAAGGGCGACCCGCGCGCGGACCCGCGCGCGGTCCTCGCCGTCGTCGGCTGGGTGCGCGCCGGCCTCGCCGCGCTCGAGGCCGCGTCAGACGCCACGTTTGCGCAGCAGGCGGCGGAGATCCTCGAGCGGCCGGTCGACGTCTTCTGGACGAGGCTCGAGGCGCCGTTCCTGAGCGACCAGGCCGACGACGGCAAGGCGGCGCCGCCGCCGGCGAAGCAGGCTGAGGCCGAGGCGGCTGCGGACGAAAAGGTCGCTGCGGCGACTCCGTAGGGCAGGGTTGGCGATTGGGGCGCGAGAGGGAAAACAATGTAACGTTTATAACCTGACATGGCATGCATAGCGACTGGCATGACCATGTGTATCACTGTACCACTATTGAAAAGGCGGGAGAAGAGGAGGACACATTTATTCCCTGTACATTATACCGCGAGGATAGGTATCCCGACCATATAGAGGCCGTCACTGTTTCACTTAATGAATTCATATTTCAGCATCCCATTCCAATATGTCGTCATTATCATAGCTTTTCATCTCTGCCAGTGCGTCCAAGCCCATTACTCTCTCTCCCACATTTGGAACTCGTACTTGACACCGGCTTCCTCCCTGCGCCCATCCCCCGCCTCGTCCTCCGTCCCCGTCCACGCCTTCCACTCCGCGTCCGAGCGCCTCGTCCACCCGGGCTCCGTGCCATCGTCCGTGCCGAGCCTGATGGGGAAGAACGTGTCGCACTCGTAGTCGGCGTCGATGCGCGTGAGCAGCACGCGGCGCGCCTCGGGCCGGCGCAGCGCCGCGTCGTAGATCTGGCCGCCGCCGATGACGAAGACGCGCCCGCCGCCGCCGTGCGCGCGCGCGTACTGCAGCGCGGCCTCGACGGACGGCACGCGCGCGGGCTGGTCCTGTGTGTCTGGCGGCGGGGTGGTGGCGGAGCGGGTGATGACGATGTTGAGGCGGTCCTTGAGAGGGCGGAACTTGGGCGGGATCGAGTCCCAGGTCTTGCGGCCCATGATGACGGCGTTGATGGCGCCAGAGGGGCACTGCGAGAGGAGGAGGAAAAAGAGAGGTTAGAACCGGAGGGCGGCGGCTGATGGACGGGGGAGCAACGTACGTGAGAGGGCACTTGGGTGGTGACGCGCGCAAAGTACTTCATCTCGTTGCGCAGGCCTTTCCACGGCATGGTGCCGCCGGCGCCGATGCCCATGCTACGCGTCGCGGCCACGACCAAGGTTAATTCCAGCGACTGCATTTTCTGGGATGTTCTGGTTGGCGCTCCCGTCGTGTGCAGGATGGACGTTGGTGATAACGGGGTTTGCACCACGGTCGAAGTGGGACGCTTGGTGACGATGATCAACCACAGCGTAGTCGCCGCCCTCGGGTTTTAGGAACATCATAACAGCAACCGCCGGCATTGTCGGTGTGGTGAACGCTGTTTGAGCCCCAATTGCACAAGAATACAGTGGTTGGTCAACGCCTTGATCAGTTCCGTGCCTCGTCGCGCTTAACCCACGAAAGCAATTGTCTAGAGTGCGAACGGGCAAGTTGTCCAACCATCCGCGAAAATCAAAGATCTAGGCAAGCATGTGAGAAAGTTTGTCACTGCACAACGCACCCGCCTAAATATCCTAGTATTTTCTCCTTGTGGATGTGCATGCTTTGTTGGCTAACTTGGAAGCATTGTGTGCCACCAGTTTTGCCGTCCACAACGACGCCCTACAGTTATCTCCACGACTCTTAAGCTTAACACAACGGTAGTCGGCACGGGGATGTTCAGAAAACCCAAATTTTCAAAATTGACCTATAATAACAGCACTCCTGCCACGCTACGGAGTATCCTCAAGCTTCCCGGCCCATCACAACTTATTGGGAGACAGAACTTTGACATCCTGGAACGGAATATCGAGGAACGCATAGATGTGGTTGAAGCTATCCTTCGTCAGCGCCCAAGCCCACCACAACCCCCTCGCAAAACGACGACGACTTACCGATCACTGCCGAAAAACGGCTCCGACTCGCCCTTGGCATTCGTCGCCCAGATCCACGGGGCGCCGAACGCGCCCCTGGCCAGCGCCTCGTCCGTCTCCTTCTTGACGCTGTCCTTGAACGCGGCGCGGCCGTCCATGATCCTGTCCACCTCGTCCGGCGTGAACAGCCTGCGGCCGCCCGCGACGGTCTCGGTGGCCTCGCCGAGGACGGCGCGCAGGACGTCGGCGTCGGCGATCTTGCGGTTGGGCGGCGTCCAGGCGCGGTCGATGAGGAAGTGGAAGGCGGCGAGGAAGACGGGCGCCGGGTGGTGCGCCTTGATGTAGTGGATGGCGCGCAGCGGCTGCACCGTCATGCCAAAGGACATGAGGTCGTCGGGGCTCTGCACGTGGCCGAGGCCGACGCGCCGCAGCGCGCGCGGGCTGTCGTAGCTGAGGTAGGCGGCCTTGGCGGCCAGCGACCACGGCGGCTTGTTGCCTGCGGCGCGGGTGTCAGGGAAGGGGGTAGGAGGTGGGAAAGCATGGGCGGAGTTGGGGGAGGCGTACCGCTCGCGACGTTGATGCCGCCGAGGAAGACAGGGTGGTACCTGACGGGTCGAGGTCAGCTTGGCACAGGGCATAGCGGTGGCGACCGCGGGATGCCGTACTCTATCGTGACGCCATTGGCGGCGAGATTCTGCCTGTTGGCTTCCAGGTCGGTAAAGGCGATGTAGCTAAACAGCGACGCTGTGCGCGAGGTCAGTCAGTCAGCCCATTCGCTATTTGAAACGGCGGCAAAAGCTGCACCGCCCTGTCTCGTCTGCTGACATACCAAAGTCGAGGTAGACGTCGATTCTCTTTCCGTCAGGCATGCTGTCGCGAGGGTCCGCGGTGGGCGGTTTCGGTTTGTCGGGGACTTGCTGCTCGGGCACGCGAGCTGTGTGGATGGATGGCGCAATCTGCGCTCGATGCGAAATCAGATGGGCAAAGGTAGCTAGCTGTGGCGCGCTTTTTGATCGTGGACAGCCAAGGCCGGGTTGTGATGACGAGAGCAATGCCGAGCTCGTGGTTCTGTGGGGGGGAGCTGCTGTTTTCGGGCCGCGATGCAAGATCCGCGGAGAACAGGCGGGGGGGG
>LUFD01000993.1:0-22268 GCA_003025255.1 Cordyceps pruinosa | reverse complement strand
AGGAGGAGGAGGAGGAGGAGGAGGAGGAGGAGCAGGAGCAGGATCATGAAGGGCTCTTTTCCCTTGCCGGGAGCAGGCGCTCGCTGACACGGCGAGACATTTCTGATTGGATTGTGAGTATACAGCGGTTCTTGTTCTCCAAAATAGCTGGCTCCGTACGGTTTCCTAACCCCAGTCCAACAGTTCGACGCCGGTTACCTCTTCTACATTGACGACGACGGCCGGCCCGTGTACGACAACGGCGCCGTCGGCTTCCCGCTCCCCTTCTTCCGCGAGTTCATCCTCAACCACTACGGCTACCAGATCTGCTTCATCATGCCCTTCTCCAACAACATGTACTGCATCAAGCGCCGCCTCCCGCGCCGCCTCGAGAGCAGCCCCTACGTCCAGGGCCGCTTCCCGGGGGCCAACTACGGCGAGGATCTGAACCCGGACAATGCCGACGAGCCCCAGGACAAGATCCCGCAGGTGTCGACCGTCGCGACCCTGACGGCGGCGTTTCCCACGAGCGCCAGCATGCCGACGTCGTGTTCCACCTGCAAGAGCGCCCCGACCGCGAAGCCTTCTGTCGCAGGGGGCGCGGCTGGCTCGCCGTCTGCTACCGCGTCTGGAGCTTCGGCCAGCGGTAAGCCAAGCAGTGCTGGCAGTAGCTCTCAGGTGCCGTCGCTTGTTTACCTCTGCCTGATGCTTGGCCTCCAGATGGTACCAGGCGCACACTAACTCCCAAAGTTTTGTTGTCAGCAGTGTACTAAGATTGTGGGATTGTATTGTAAGAAGCGCGAGATGTGGGACAGAGTGTGTAGGTTTTTTGAATGGGAGGAGTCAATTCCTTTTGAGTATATACTTCATCTTCAATTGCTTATTCGCATCCCCTTCAGTTGATTCCTCCTGTCGTTGCTCACTAGATTCTGAGCCCTTCTTCAGAGCCATCGTACCTTACTCGTCATCATCTTCGTCATCCTCCTCTTCATCTTCCTCTTCCTGCTTAAAATCCCTCAAGCACCGGACAAGAATCTTTGAGTCCGCCCCAGCTTCCTGGGCCAAGTCCATCGGCGTCTTCCCGTCCGCGTCAACCTCGTCCAGCAGCCCGACATGCTTGGGAGCGCAGTCGATCAAGTAGCCCAGGATCCTCACGCGTGCTTTGCTCCTCAGCGCC
The DNA here is from genome assembly GCA_003025255.1 of Cordyceps pruinosa. Taxonomy (NCBI): domain Eukaryota; kingdom Fungi; phylum Ascomycota; class Sordariomycetes; order Hypocreales; family Cordycipitaceae; genus Cordyceps; species Cordyceps pruinosa. The sequence goes on along the minus strand of LUFD01000993.1, from coordinate 21,112 downwards.
ACCGCAATATGAAGCGCCGTGCGCCCCTTTTGCATCGATGACCGCTTGGCCTTGAACATGTCTTCCTTCCGCTTGGGTGAGGCCTTGCGCACGAGCTCTTCCATGAGCGCCTTGCTTCCCATGCGGATGGCCACGTGCAACGGGTACTCAAACATAAACGCAGACCGCACGCACGGGTCTGCGCCGTGGTCGAGAAGGCACCGGACCGTGGCCATGGCTTGCTGCGCGTCGAGGTTGTTCCGGTTGGCGCAGGCAAAATACGAGGCATCGTAGAGCGGCGTCCGGCCGTTGACCGGTGTGTTGATATCACCGAGCGGATGGCGATCGAGTAGAAACAGCACCATGTCATTCCATGAGCCAATGAGCGCATTCTGCAGCGCAGCCGCGTAAATTGCGCGATTCCTACCGTCTTGCGCTTTGCCCTTGGCCACTGGCGGCTTGGTAATCCTCTTGCATGACTTGCAGCCTTCCAAGTGCTTCCTCAACAATTGAGAGCAGCCAAACGTTGCCAAAACGAGCATCATCGTCGGCTCGTCTGTTTTCTTTACTTCTTCAACTCCCGCCGTTTCTTCCTGTACCTCGGCTTGGTCCTCGTCGCTGTCCGTCTCGGGCGTAAACAGGATGCCCTCTTTCGCGCCCGACTTGACAAGAAGTTTAATTTGGCGGCTTAATAGGGCCTGCGTCTTCTCTCGCTTGCAGCTCCGTAGCAGGAACTCCGGTAGGTCAAAGTCCTCCGGCAGCTCTCCGGCGTTTTGCGCATGCTCAAGCCAGAATTGACATGCATAGTCGCGAAAATGGATGCCCCTGCTCTGGTCATAGTCATCATCCATCTCGCATCGCTTCAAGACCTCGACGCATGCCTTGAACAGCCGGCGATGAATTTCCTGATCTAGGGTGGTTTCTTTGCCGTCTGCAGCCACGCCAAGTCCCTTGTCACCACGGAGGAAGGCTGGCATGAAGTGGTTTCTGAACCTGACACGAGGACCGCTTGCTGTGTGCCATTCAAGATCGCCTCCCCCGCGGCACTCTATTCCTTGATTCTTTCCTTGGGTGACTTCGAGAAAACCATGGGACGCTCGCTGGATGAACTTCTCAAATGGCACATCAGGCGGCATCCTACCGCCCAGTGTCTCCAGATCCGAGACAGACTCAAAGGAGATTGAGTTGGATGAATACGCAACGGCCTGCCGAAATTCGTCCGCCGTCATTGTTCTTAGAGCGCCAAGACCGAGGTACAGTAGCTGCAACGCATGCTCATTTTCTTGGGGAAATGATTTGAGCGGTGCCAAAGTCTGCTGGTACAAGCTTTGATGATCGGATGGTATATTTGCCGCAATTTCCTCAGCATGACCCAAGTCGTCCGGGTTCTTCAGAATTGCGGATGTAACAAAAATAGCCCACTGGAAGTCGTCGGACCAATTCGTTTCCAGACGCCTTAGAATTCTATGTCTGTGGTAGTCGTTCTTGACCGACAGCCTCAGCTCTGCTTCCACAAAATGTCTGACCTCGACAGTAGTGTATTCGTCCAGTTCGATGATCCTTGTAGGTAGGTCTAGCTGGCCGTACTCGCGGCCAGAATGGCGCGAAATACATACCCGAGCATCAATGCGGGCTGACCTGGTGCACTCGAGTAAGTGCCGCACAAAGAGCAGCACTTCCAAGGGACCTTGATCTGCTCCTGCAGAAGATGTCGGCCAGGGCGGCTCAGTATCTGAGCATTCATTGATGCCGTCAATAAAGACACGGATTCTTTTCCCCTCCAGCCTGTCCTGATTGGTAACAATCAGGTCTTGGATTGCCGTCTTGAGCGTTTCTGTAGGCCAAAGCTGAGCTTCGCGGCCTTGTTCGATGCTTTCGCCCCAGTCTCGTATGTCTGACCATGGCTTTACCCGTACGTGTAGAAGAAGCTGACCGAAAAGCGTCCGGAGGAATGCATTGAGAGATCGCCCGAAAGGGTTGAACGGGGAGTCGCTGTGAAAGAAATGGTACAAGAGAATGGTTTTCTTGTCTTCCATTTTGGAGTGTACAGCTTCCTTCATCAAAGCCGATTTCCCTGTAAAAGGCTTCGCTTTGACGGTGAGCAGGGCGTCTTCTAGGCTGCCTCCGCCTCCTGGGTTGGGCCTGTCCCATTGTTCGAATATTACATGCCGCCAGAGCCAATCTTTGTGAATGCGCTTCATGCTCAGGAAAGTGATGTTGGGAGACAGGGTTTCCGTGCACACTGAAGCTCACAAACATATGAGCTACTCTGCAACATATCTCCAAAGTTTGGGCCGACTTACACTTTAAATATTTTCTGCTCGCCTGCTCAATTCTGTCGTATTCTTCTTCCGCTCCTTACGCAGCGTTAGCATCAGTCCACGACAAAGGCTGCGCCGTGCTTCTCCCACCTCCCGGTGCCGTCCATGAGCAAAGAAAAGCCTTCAAGCAAGAAGCAGCGACTGCGGCAGCGTACGGCTGCCAGCTCTTATTCTTGTGGCTGTCGGCATAGTCGCAGAAACCTTTCATCACAATGGTAGGGAATACGTCCCACGCTCCGGCACCCTCCATCTCAAACGCGATTGCCGAGCTGCGCCTCGCCATCTCGTCTCGCTGTACTGCTGTTCGTATTACCTTGCTGCCGGTCGCAATGACTCCGAAGTGAACAGCCGGGTTTGGGTCAGCTTCTCCAGGAAGTAGCCGCCGACGCTCCACGAGCTTGCTTTCGTCGCAGGGAACATCACGGCAATTCTTGTCTTTGTCAGCCTCCCAATCTTGGCCATGCTTATAGTCGCGATGATACAGGTAATCGTGAGCTTTGCCGGGGTAGTTGGCCATGAGATCGTCCTCCTTCTGCAACACTTTCAAATAGCCGCACATGGCCTCCTCCAGCTCCCTCTGACCCCGTCGACCTTGCAGCTGGCTTAACAGGGCTTTGATGTCATGCGGAAGCTTTCGAAGATTATCGTCAATGTTTGTCTTTGGCTTCAAACCGTCGTCTGTCAGCCGTCCGGCATCGTAGTGAACCGCACCGGTACTGATAACAACGTCGCCCAGCACTCTCTCGCGCCCGCGCGAATCACTCCCTGGCATGACTCCGCAAATGCCGGCCACAACTCCCAATGCGAGCCTGGGAAAACTCGTGCGGACTGCGCCTGCCGCAGCAGCAGCGCTGGCTACGCCTACTTCCGGTAGATGGGCAAGAACAACATTGTGACGGCCGATGACGCCCAACGTATATGCATTTGGATCGCCGGCAGCCTTGCGAAATTGTGGTTCTTCGCGGACGTTCCAGACCTGGTCAAAAAGGGCGTCGACGGCATTTGCCTCGAGGGGCAGAGCGCACAGAACGGCGACATTGAAGCTGTCGCGCGATTGAGGCGGCGGCGGTGGGATGAAATCAGATCCGTCAGCCATGATGCAGCAATTCGCAATAGCCTAATGCAGCATCTGATGTATCTGATCTGTAGCCAGCGGAAACAAATAGGAGGGCAGGCTTTACGGCGATCAGAAAAAGTTTCGCGGCTGAACGAGTGCAAGATTTTGGGCAGCCCTCTTCCTCTTTATAGAGCATGCATTGCAGGGAGCCAGACCATCCTGGGTGGCTATCAATTCTGGCAGGCTACGGTGATCCTTTCCTCCTCGTCAGCTTTAATGCAGGCCGTCTGACCATTGCATGAGACCACCCCCCTTTGATCGGCACATGCGTGCGGTTCCATCGGGAAGGGCGCTGATAATTGTCCTCATATTTCGAACCAGATGTCCTCACAAGGGTGGGTTGTACGGCTAGAATCGTGTAGGTAGTCACCGGAGTGATTCATAACAATCCACAAAGGTTACGCTTCTGATAGAAAGTTCTATGGTAAATATATATTTATAATTTTTATTATATTTTCTTTTATTTGCAGTTTATTCACTGATAATGATTTAATCAACTAAATCTAGTTTTTATATCCTCATAGTCTTTACAAGTCTGTCGTTCCATTTTCCTTCTTACCTATCTTTGATGAGGGAGTTGCAGCACTGCTAATTCTAGAGACATGTGGTACATAACATGAGGGTAATATCAGCGCACCCCAGCCCTCGACATTGCGAATACCGCGGCCAGCGGCCTTGGTGCGTCCGCTGCAAATATCCAACTACGTCATGTCATGGTTGCATGTCGCGGTTTCCTCCCACCTACGCACGCTCTGCCCGCCAATGTTAAACTTCGCCGCCATGGCCCCTCAGGAGAAAAAGCGCCCGCTGGAGCCAGTTCGTGTAAGTATATCCCGTAATGTTGATTGTTCCCGTCAGCTAATTGCCATCTTAATCACAAGCGTGGCCTCACCTGCGCCGTCGCAGAGCCTATCCGCAGCGAAGCTTGCCACCCACGACGCGTTAGACGAATGTATGGGCGGTCAAGAAAATCTCGAGGATGCAAAGTTATTTGAGGGTGTATTAATCCTCGGGACCTCGAGCGCGTTGGAGCTGCTGCTCGGAAAAACCGCTGCGCTTGCCCATCGCGCGACTCTACCAGCGACGCCGCCATGAAAATCCGAAGCCGGAACCAAGTCAAATTACGAGCAAATTTGTGTAAGTGGAGCTTTACGGGTTGAAGAGGCGTACAAATGCACAAAACTCAGCGGCAGCGTGTCGTGTGGCCACCTGATTGGTAGTCATCGTGACTGGGGCATGTGCCACTGTTTTCGCCAGTAAACTGTCGAACTGATAACTGACTGGCTGAAGACTTTGACGTTCGCGAAACAGCCGTCTCCGAAAGTCACTGTCTTCGTTTCCCGGAGAGCAATGGCTCTGACTCTACTGCGGTGCTTTAGGGCAAGGCAAGCTCGTCGGCTGCAACCAGCGATGCGAAACCCGGGACAGCGACATGATCACGGTAGATGAGTCTCGCGTCGCCTTCTGATATCCTATCGACAGAAGCTGCATTGTCCTTTCGCAGCGGTATTCGAAAAGGGACGGGCTCGGCAAGAGCAGATTTGGCGAAGTGTATCGATGCACCGAGAAGTAGACAGGGAAGCAATTCGCAGTCAGGTCTTTTCCAACTCTGACAAGAGGGAAAAAGTGTCACAAGGCAGTCTGAAAGCCGAGGTTGGTATCCTCATGGGCGCGAGTCACCCGAATGTCATGTATTTGACGGACACATTCAATGGAATGGTCAGCGTTGCCCTTGCGCCAAAGAGATCTCCATAACTTGAGCGCCGAGCGATACATCTACGAAGGCAAAATCTGGCGTATCTTTAAGAAGCTTGTCCATAGTATCAAATATCTTGTTGCTGGTCTTTCCTTTCCGTGCCAAGAGCAGACTCAATAGCTGACGATGGATCCCCGAACGTGACATTGTCCATAGAGACATCAAGCCGGAGAATATCCTGGCGATGAGCGACGACCTACACGTCAAGGTTGCCGACTTTGCCCTCGCTGAAATTGTTAGATGGCCAGTTCTTTCTCACCGCGCTGTGCGGTGACCCCGAGTATACTGAGCCGCAAATCTTAGCAGACCCCAAAAGCTACCAGTACACCACAGCAGTCGACAGTTGACAATTGGTCCTTTTGCGTGCTGCTGTACACATGACTCAGCGGCTTTACACCCTTAGCTAAGGAACTGTACACCGACGATAACCCATTGGCGCTCATGAAGCAGATCACCACTACTCGACTACTCGCTTCGACTGCCCGTTGCTGGGTTGGGACTCTGTCGGTGATACTGCCCGTAAGCGTGTTCTTCTCTGCATATCAAAGTGGCCGAAGACTGCCTTTCCCATCAATGGCCCACCCGCCATCTTGGTGGTTTACATAGCAGTAATCACGATGTCTGAGATGGAGAATCTAGCTTGTCCCGTTCTGATCAGCGAACACCATAACGAGAGTGGACATTGCTTGCGCAAGATTACTCTACTGCCTCACCGTACCGCTACTCTCCGGTCTGAGGAATTCTTAATTATCAGGAATTGCGAGAGAACGGTTTCTTACGCCTTTGACACGTACTCCTGTAAATTGAAAGAGCTCCGCATTAAGGCGTCTGCGCCTCCTGACAGCTTCGAGGGTGGTGGCAGCACCGGACGTTGATACCCGACTGCACGTCTTTAAGAATGGCAGTAGAAGCTCCTTATGCTCCCAGGAGTTCGAAATTCTGCTGATATAGCATCATCAGCTGCTCGAAATACGAGATTCACTACGAAGTGGTTGGTATAGCTTCGGCGCCGTCATGTAGTAACTGGCAGTCATCCGCGATCGGAGTATCAGGGCGGTTCAGCTATCCACCAATTCCACGACGAAATCGTCCCTTTGCGTACGATGGTCTTCAAAGTATCTTTCATATATCATCCGAATGCTCATATATGATTTTGGTTACTGTCTGTCGCATTTGACACTGAGAATAGCAGGTCGAAGCGTACACTTCGGGTATGACGTCAAGAACCCGGCGACTCATCCATAGGCTCCTTGCATTGGTCTTGAACTTCCCAGGTCGTAGATCAGAAGGTCATCAATATTGAATTAATCCGCTTATTGGTAAACTCGCACATCCCGCATGAGCTCAGGTTGATCTGTACACCTGCCAATGGTCGAACAGCTGCCGCTCGATTCGAAACGTACCCGGCGCGTTCAGTTCAGCATCGGGATCGTCAATCATGTTACTTAGTCCTCTTGGTAGGTTGCAGTAGAAGCGAAACGTTGTTACATGTAGCGTTGAATTACACAACCGGAAAAGAACGGGGTGTCATCTGCTCTCAGCCTTGCGTTGCCCGTAGCCCCTCGCCGGGAAATACAACACTTTATCGGCGTTGCTTTCAAATAGCTACAACTGTGTACACAGGAGGATCACAATTGTCTTGCCCGAGTTATCACCATGCTAAACAGGATGGTCAACACAGTACCCGCAGTTCAACAGAACACACGGCGCGATTGCGAAGAGACGGGGGAACTAGAACGTGGCGCGCAGCAGCCCAGCTTGTTTTCGGAATAGCTATAGGGCTCTACGATCTTGGCGTAGCGGGCTCGGGATATGCGATCTTCCCAGTTCAGCTGCCCGAAGCGAGCATCGGCAGCTGAACGGGGGGGTGTGTGCATGAGCACGCGACGACGGGCACGAATAGCGCCGTCCTCTGCCCCCGCCTGTCTCATGGGTCTACATAGTGGCGATTAAACGAACTTGAACGGGGTTACTGTATGGCGACTGAGGCGGGAAGGTAGTAAGGCTGGTCTCGCCGAGGACTGAAGAGGGCCAGCATCGTCGGACATGGGGGCAAAGCGACCAGATACTCTTTCCTTGCACATAGCTCCCTTGCAGTTTGAAGTTGATCCATCGTCACTTGACATGGACCGCTTCGTGGGTATAATTTTTTAGCACCGATCCCAAGTCTGATACTCACCAAGCCTGTTTAGGGTTCTCGTAAAGAAGGCGAGACGCACAGAGAGAAACGGGGAGACAGTGACGCTCTGAAGGGAAATAGTAGCCGACAGAATAGCGTCTGAAAGTTCTAGCCCGCGGAATTGCTGAAGCAGGTTTATGGCAGCCAGCTACTGGAGTGATGAAGGCGAGCATAAGGAGAGAGACAGTCACGATCGGCAGCTTGACGCTTGGTCCGGCATGGACGACTTCATACTACGGCAAATGTGAATGTGAAAGAAACTTCCCCGCACAATTACTTTTCTTATTCAATCGTCCACAAGGCTCGCGGCTTGGCAGAAGAGGGCTGAACAACACACACACACACCCGCCTGGCGGAGGCCGTCGGCACCAGCCACGGGGCTGGCAATCGGCCGGTCGCGTCCTGATCGCACAAAACTGTCCGTCTGTAAAACCACTCCTACTCTGACTTCCCATATTACGTTCAAAGGATGTCGCAATATACGATAACTGAGAAGGCAGGGGGCGTGTGCAGACCGGCCGAGCCTCGCCATGCGCGGGGTTTCCTGTTGATGTTCAACTCGGTCGAAGAGAGCTACATGCACCCCCCTTCTATACATATTGCTGGCTGCATGCGGATGTAGTTCCGCTGTGACTCTTCGCTGAAGATGCAGTGGTAAGAATGGAGTTCTGGAAGGGACCCTGAGGAGGGCTAGATGGCTGGAGCGGCGGGATCGGGACGTGTGTAAGACGCTGGAATCCCGAATGCTGACACCCGTTGAGCAAGCGAGAGAGAGCGACGAAGCCCAGCGACGCCACGCGCGCCACCAGACAAGGCCACGCGGGATGGCCTTCTTTTTTTCGTCTTGGGCAGAGTCCCCCTCCTGACCCTTCCATGTGCGCTTACACAGCGACGCCGTAGGAGTTGGTCGATGGCGGGCGGTCTCAGTCAGCCGACAAGGCCTACGGGAAACAGCAAAGTCGAGGGACTCTCGACGCATCGCTTCTTCCTCCTCTCGGCGGGTCAGCAAATGAACACAGCCATCGCTGCCTCTGGCTGCCCTTCCTGCAAAACAAGCATGATCCCTACACCAACCAAAACGTAATCGGGGGTCGGATGCGATAGGTCGCATCGCCCGCACCGCACCAGCCGCCGCACACAGACGGCGCGGGAAACAACTTGCAAGCCCTGCCAAGCTGCAGGTGCCGCACCGCCAGGCTTTTATTATTGAACAGCGGTGGCGGCGGCGGCGGCGGGTGTGTGGGCAAATCAAAATAGGGTGCTGACAAGCCACTTGCTTTGGGGATGTTGCGCCCTATCCTTCGCGGCCTTTTTCTCTTTTGGGCCAAGCAGCGAGGACCGGGAGGGGTAACCCATGCTTCGAGAATGAAGGAACAGGAAAATGAGGGAAGAGCCGTCGTCTTCTCGAAATCAAGCTCCGCTATGCCGGCATGGCTGCGGCGAGCCGTCCATGACGACTTAGCCGTGGAAGTTACAGGCGTGTCACATACACCCTCCTTGATCAACGGGCGGGCAGTGCCATGTTCGCTCTGATATGCACCGACCGAGCCGAGTGGGTTGATCGCTGGGCTGTTAAGGCTGGACCGGAACCCCCCCTTCTTCTTAGTCGCTCAGCATCCACCAATGTGCAGTATTCGGGATTATCGGCTGCCTCCCCCCCAGTCTCAGCTTGCCTGTGCCAGCGCCCCTCCGTTCGAGGCTCGTTTGAAGAAATAAACGGGGGAGTTCGACGTGGGCTTTGCCGGCCGAAACGGCACCGCCGCCACCGGTCGGTCGGATGACACAAACCGCCGCCTCCCTCCCCGCGGCCCCGCGGGCCCTGGGAAGCGAAAGTTTCTTTTTCTTGCGTACGGCTCTTGTCTCCGGCTTCTGTCCATACAAGGGATCGGCATACATGTGTCCCTCTGCCTTATGGGGCCAGCGGAAGAGGACTGGGAGAGAGGGGCTGTGGTGGCCGCGACACGGTTCCGGGGAGTTTTTATTTCTTCCTTGTAGACCGTTCCCCGTTTTGCGCCCACCCTGCGATACCATGTTTGGAGGAAAGACGAGGCAGCTGAGAGGTTAAAGGGCTACAAAGGGGAAAAGAAAAGCGCTGACTCGTTTCTCTTTCAGCTGGTGAAGAGAACGTCAGGAAGCAGAGCAAGAACACGGAGGGATGTCCCCTGTAGGAAAAAGACCAGCCGCCCAACCTGCATCTCTCTCTCTGGCTCGCTCCTTTCCCGGCTTACAAGATGCCCGCGGCGCCATGTCGAACCTGATTTTCTTCGCTCTTGGTCAGCCACGCCGGTTAGACTTTCTGGCGCACGACAAGTCAGCGGCAAGGCGCCGCCCAAGCCCATCTTGCAAGAGGTCCGTCCGTGTTCGTCCCATTCGTTGAGGATCCGCACTTCCTTTCAGCCCCAACAGTCTGGAGAAGAGCCGCTTGGCCAGCCCGGGCTGGGAGAAGAAGGGTCGATGAGTCGCAACGGTGTAGGGCGGTGATAGCTGTGGCTAGCCCCGGAATGACGACTTAGCGAGATTCCCGTGGGCGAAAAAACGTGGAATGCGCATTCTCGGAGACGATCCCCTACGGGAGAGCCGCGTGCCGCGAGAAGTTTCCGACGGGATACAGAGTTCCGGGGTCCAAATGCCCGTAACATACCGTTCGTATGGGTCAACGACCAGCATCGGCTTTTGAATATCCGCCAACCAGGGCAGCCGGCGGTGCTCGCGCCGACAGGGTTCTTTTGCATCTGCCCTACGAGCCCCGGGCCAAGCAGAAGAGCCAGCCTGGCGACTTGGAAGAAGGCCGCAGCATGGCGCGCTCGTCAACACTAACATGGGCCCCTTCTCCTCGTCTCCGTATGACGCCTGGAGGGCTCTGCAGGGGAGGAGGACGGGGTGTGCGTGTAAGAGGTGGACAAGACTGAAGCAGCAAACTCCTTGGATGACAGGCCGGCGACTACTTGTCAGGATGTGACGGCCTGTTCTCGTTTTGGCACAGTCCGGTCTTCCCTTTTGTCCCCTTCTCCAAGCAGGCTGGCCGCGGCGAGCAGAACCCTCTGACGGCGACCAACTCGCGGGCACGAAAGACTCTCCATACCGACGCGCGGCGTACATGTCCATTCTCGGCCGCGGTAATTGCCGTAGACGGAGGCGAAGGGTGGTTGGTGCTTCCCAAGATACGCGTAATACACTCTATCGTTGACAAGCAGAACTAGCCATTACCACCAAAAAGCTTAAACCAGACCCTCCCTTGGCCTAGACGACCAGCCTGTTTTTTTTCCCTTGGAAGAAAGAGTGCCAAGCGTTCCCAGATGGCTTCAGACTCTAGCCCAGAAGAAGAAATAAGCTCAGCCCTAGGACAAGGCGTACGTGCTGCCATCATGCCATTGATGATCCGTGCTGCCATCATGCCATTGATGATCCGTGCCTACATCCAAGTACGGTCTTCGGGGCCGAGAGATCCTCCTCGGACCTGGGCGAATCAAATCGTCCCAATGTTTCACACTCAGGCCTTCTTCGCGCGCGGCTTTCCCTTTGGCCTTCTCGCTCGCCCCGAGCTGCCCTTCTCAGACGCGGAGAGGCAAAAGCCGCACGAGCAGCCTCGTTCTTAGTCTCCTCGCGCTCCTCTTCCAGTCCCGGGCGGTGTCTTTCTTGTCCTCCTTCCCTCTTCTCCCCCATCCGTCTGTAGTGCTGCGAGCCCGCCCGTGTCCCAGTGCACGCTTTGGTCACTGGCGAGCCGTTCAGAACGGAGTCGTAAGCCCGAGGGGTGGTCGTACGGAGACGGGGCTCTGTACTGATTTCTCCCGTGGGCACCCTCTCCCCCCATAGGGCTCTAGAGATGGGCGGTAGGGCAAGGCTCGCGGCTTTGCTGCCCCCCGAGGCCGCTGCGATAGGGCGGGATGGCAGAGGGAAGGGGTGGCGTGGAACCTATCAGATCTGATCATCGTTAAGCTTACGCAGAGCACCGGGCGGCCCTCTCACTGGCCGAGGGGGCTGTAGGCCTTGGCTTGGTGTGTTCTGGTGTTGCGAGGTTGCGAGGCCATCCCGCGTCCAAGACAGACCATCCACCCAAGACCGTTAGTCTAAGACACCAAGGCTCAGCTGGCGTTGCTTGGCAATGGCGTGACCTTGGAGATGTGTATTGTGTGTTGCACAGCCTGGATAGTAAACGTCAACAGCATTATCCCAACAGGTGTCACAGCATGCAGTTAGGGATGAAGTCGTTATGGAATGTAAAGCAGAACTGCCAAACAGTCTGTTTGTATTTTGTACTTCTTCCTCCCTTCCCCAGTAGCCTATCTAATAGTAAAACGAAGAGACACAATTCACTTGGGTATCCATATGCTTCCATCAAGATGATGACCATGGGATCTTACCATGTCACCCTTGTAAGCCAATTTGCCCCCAAACAACCCAAAAAAGAGTACAAGTTCCCGTTCCCGTTGCCTAATATATAACCACAAAACGCCGGTGAATGACTTTGATCAACACTGCCTTGTCAAAGATGTGTCGTAAAATTCGTTGCAAAAGAGCGCAGTATGTGCAGGGTGCTCTCTGTGTTGCTTGCTGTTGTTGGACCGCATAAGTCCGGTTGCTTAGTTTCGGCCTGCAGGCTGGGCAGGATCCTCATCCATCAGGCACGCATTCTCAAGCATATTTGTCCATTTGCCGCTAGTGCCAGCGTGGCTATGCTTGAGATGTTGACGGAAGTGGTCGGCACGGTAAAACTTCTTGGACGAGTTGCATTCCCTGAACTTGTGCACCTCCTGCAGGTGGCGAATACGTTCATCCCAGTCATGATCAGTGGGACGCTTGGGAAGGACGCCGCCGCTCAGGGCACCGGTGCCGGGGGGGATGCCTGTGCGAGCAAATTCATCACCGCAGTAGCCGCAGACATCAGCCTCGCCGGGGCGGTTAGTCGACTCATGAAAGGCTCGGTCGTAGCCTGAGAGGGCAGAGCAAGACCAGCTGTGGCGTCGAACATGGAGCGAGTTCTGGTGGCGTTCAGCCTCATTCTTATTCTTGAAACGGTTGCCGCAATAGTTGCATTCATACTGCTTCTCAGCTTCGTGAGCGCTGTACAGGGACTGAGTCAGCTTGATACGATTTGTGGCGTGAGCATGATGGAAAACTTACGATAGCTCTGCAGCCGAATCAAACTTCTTAGGCTTCTTAGGGCAGCACTCGCACATGTAGAAGCCCTGGAGCTTTGTGACAGCGGCCTTACCGGGCTCACCAACCTTGCGAGGGCTGCTACCTGACGCGGCCCTACCGTGGACGGGAGCACGCGAGACGGAGCCGCGAGGGCTGGGATTGAGTGGCATGGCCGTGGCGTATAGCGATGTAGAGCTGGTGGGAGAGACGCCGCTGGAGGAGACGCCGCCGGGCGACCGGTGGCCAAAGGCACCGGCACCATTCTGGGAAGGAGGGATCGAGAGTGTCGACAGGTACGAGGTGGCTCGGGAGGAAGCAGTCGTCGCTGTGGATGTGAGGGAGGAGCCCTGTGGAATGGTAGCGAGACGGGTTGTTGGAGAGGAACGAAGGGCGCCTTCACGACGGCGCATGGCCTCGGTCAAGCCGAGAGGGCCATGTGCAGCGTACTCATCGGGAGGGCTTGGAGCTCTACGCTTCTGACCGGCAGCCGCGTGCAGTTCATCAAGGTAGAGTCGCTTCAGAGAAGGCGTTTCCTCCATGTCCATATCTTCAGCGGCGTGGTGATCGTATGTTCCAGGGACAGAGTTGGTCTCGTCACCGGTGTTGCGGCGAGAGCGAGTGCGGGGCGAAGAATAGTCGAATTCGGAGCCGTCCTTGGGCGAGCGATCGTATTGGCGATAGTTGGAGAAGGACGACTCACGAGAGTCTGAAAGGCCACGGTCGCGGCTGTGGATGGGAAGGCTCACGGGCGGGGCGAGGCGAGCCTCCCTGTAGTGTGGAATGTCGCTGAGCGAGCGAGGCGGTGGTCGGTCGAGGGGTCGCAGGCAATCGAGCTTAGCCTTCATGCTGTCGCAGTGGCTGTCGGCGGCAGACTTGAAGCTGAAGTTGTTATGCTGCAGGGCAACGAACTCGGTGGGAAAGGACTCGCGGGAGCTGGAGCTGGATGGTTGGTTAGTAGGGCAGTGGAGAGGGAAGAAGCGCGAAGCAGCGGAACGGCGTTGTGTCCAGCACATACCGATCGGTGGACGCATAGCTGGCGTACCCTTCGTCGCCATTGGTGCTGCCAGTGTCTCGGCGTTTGAAGCTGGGTCGGCGGTCGGCATAGGACGAGCTGAAGCTGGAGTAGCTGCTGGCGTAGTCTCGACGTTCCCTCTTGATCTCGTCCGGACGGAGGAGCGGCTCGGTGAAGGGGGCGGGCGGAGGAGGCAGCGGCGGAGGGACATGGCGGCGAGGCTCAATGCCGGGGATGGGCATAGCGCCGGTGCGGCCAAAGGGCATGTCGTGGTGGGAGAAGTGATCGCCGGCGTGGATCTTGATGCTTGGTAAAGGAGGAGCAACCTCGCGGTATGAGGGAGGACAGGCCATTGCGGCGTCGTCGGGTGGTTTTGTAGAGAGAGGATCGGGCTGTGGCGCTGCCAGGATGGGCAAGTCAAGGCGAGCGAGGTTGACTGTGGGAGAACTGATGTAGGGAGGCGAGAGTTGAATTACGACGAGTGTGTAAGCCGCATAGAGTGAGGCGAGAGTTTCGAGCGGACCATCCAAGCAGGCGAGACGGAGGACGGTGCAGGAGTAGCGGAGGGCTCGAGGGAGAGTGATGAGGCGTCGATTGAGAAGCGGCGGGCAGGGCTGGCAGTGCAAAGATGTCGCGAGGCGGGCTGGTGGTTGACGGCGTGTGGAGAGGCGAGGGTGATGACGACGACTTTTTTGCGGGAAGCGCGGGAGGCCAGGAGAGGAGGGCGGAGCGGCGAGGAGACGAGGTGGGAGGCGGCGGGAAAAGGGAAAAAAAAATTGTCGCTGAAAAAAAAAAAAGGGCGAGGGCGGCGATGGCAATCGAAGAGGCCGTGTACGGATGTAATGAAGCGGGAGCGAGGCGGATGGTGAGGATTATCGAGGCTGTATACTGTGTGTGACGGTTCAGAGAGGGGCGGCGGGATTTGACGAGGATGGAGGGAGAGCGGGCGGGTTGGCGTAGATATAGCAGGCAGCTGTTGGGAGGAGGAGGTGAGGAGAGGAGTACCAACGTTAGGCGTTAGGAGGATAGGGGGCGCTGGTTTGGTGGGGTGGCGGTTGGCTGTAGCGGCTGTAGTGGCTGTAGTGGGTTGCAGCGGGCTGCCAGAGGCTCTAGCTGGGTGCCAACTGCCCGCGGGTGTAGCTGGAGACGCTCTGTAAAGATCGGTCCAGCGGGCGGTGGCAAGTCGCCGGGGCAGCCAGCACCAGCGGGAGTGCCTTATTAGCACCTACAGGTTTTATAGTACATACCTTACAACCGCCTGCATATAAGGTTTCCGCGGCGCAGCCCCAAGCCTGCTGGAACCTGGAACCTGGGACCAGGAACCCACCAGCCAGCCCTGTCCTGTATTGCCGCCCGTGGCTGCTGTCCTGGAGCTCCGGCTGAGCGCTGGCCTCGCCGCCCACTGCCCGAGGGTGACGTTAGAGCCCTGTAACCCACTGGCCCGAGGGAGGGGAGTGCGCGCTGCACGGGGGCGTGCGCACTGGCACCGCACCACCAGGTGATGAGCCCTGCGACCTGGCTGGCCTCTATCCCAGCATCGTCTACCGTTGCTATTTATTTATTGCCTCCGGCCCTACTCCGTACATAGGACCTCCCTACTTGGGTAAAAAACGAGAGGGGTGTGCGTCGCCAGTGGAGTTCTTCCTACAGTGGGTGCTCTGCACTGGCAGCGCTACCACCGCTGCCGCTACTCCTCCTATCCTCGACCTGCATATACCAAGCGGCAATCTCGTCCTCTGCTTGTCCCAAGCAAGCCTGTTTTCATGCGCTACCACCCATCTCGAAACATCCCGTCCACATGCCTTCTCATTGGTGGCCCGCGAACCTCTCCTGTGGTATTGCTGGTGGGCGCCGCCCCAACGGCGGGGTCCCTCGACACTCTCGCCGACTCGCTGCCGTTATTATTGATACGCTGCTACATGGCACTACGTATGTCTCGTCTGCGTCTGCACCTTAGTAGCATGGAAAATTATAAATAATCTGCACAGCACCAGCCCTGGCAACTGACAATAACCCCCTACCGCTCCGCACCGCCTTGTACTTGTAGCTCCGCCCGCGCCCACGCCCTGCCCTGCCATCACCAACACCATCAACAATCCACATCCTCCATCCTCGGTCTCCTTTCATTGACTATCCCAACAGCCTCTGACGCACCCTCGTTTATCCAGGGCTGTCCCCTAGTCCGCCACTCGTTGCTTGGCGTCTTGGCCGAGCCATGTTGCATGCTCCCTACAACACAGATAGACCACTACCACCACCACCGCTCCCTGCCCTCCCTGCACAAGGCTGAAGCGAGCCTGATCTAGCAGAATACGCGGGTAGGCGAGACGGGCCCCATGCTGTCCCATGCTGTCCCATGCTGCCCCATGCTGCCCCATGGCCTCTCCCCCCTCCCAGTGGCGTGTGTGTGCACAACACCCCCAAGCCTCCTGTTCGGCCTTTCTGTGTGATGTGATCATGCAGCCTGGCTGTATAAAATCGGGACTAACCACTGTTTGGTCCGACACGGGGTTTTGCCCTGCCTCCCGTAATCTAACCTCTTTTCTCCCCTGCTCACCGAACTGCCTTGACCCCGTTGATCAAGCTGATCTTCCCGGAGTGCTAGCTAAATCAGCACCAGTCGATGGCCCAGACGGCTTCATCAAGACGCTAAGTAGCTGGTAATTGGAACCCCTCCAATACACTCATGCCGTACTTGGCCGGACACCGTTGATCGCGGTTCGCTCATGCTCCGTCGTCCATCGTCCATCATTCATCATCACTCTTGTCATTGGCGTATGAGTAAGACGACAAAATTGAACCCATGCCAAACCTAGCTGGATTTCCCATCCTGGACACGGTATTCGGAACTGTCGCACCCTCACCGTTCCTCTGTATGATCGTCTTTGCCGGGGGCGCTGCGCCTCTCGTAAGTTTCCGCCTTACAGGGCATGCTGCTGCACGGCTGCTGCACTGCTGCTGCACACTGCATCCTGCACGCGGGCTATCAATGAACCTCCCGGCACGGCAGGTGAGACGATGCTTGCGGGACAGCCTGGATCGGAGTCGCGAGCAACTCATCATCTTCCGCCCTGGTACCGGTCCCCCAATGCACCGGCTGTCATCATGTCCGTACTCCACCGTTGCCCGCTGCGACAGAGATTCTTTGACCGTGCCACTTGTTGGGACAAAAATACATGCCCACCCACAGCAAAGTCCGTCGGCAGGAACCCGAACCTGCTGCTGCGACTGCATTGCTGACTATTGCCTGCCTTGTCGCATCCAGGGTCGCGAACGGAGCGGCTTGACCTGCAAGCCAGGCGAATCGGAGCCCACGAATTGATCCAAGAAAGGCTGTGTCCCAGGGCCAAGTCGTGGAGTGCAACCTGCAGCCCACAATTGCCAACATGCATTACAGGGCAAGCTGGGCTGAGAGGCGTGCCCACCCCCACTGCCCGGAATCCGGACCAAGGTCGTGCTTCTCCTAGTATTGGACGCTTGGCCGCCTCCACCGGCTGAAGGCTTGCGTGGCCCTGCGCCGCGGCCGAGCGAGCCCTTGCCCATCCGTTGGAACCTGCGCGTTGGGACTTGTTCGGGTTTCCGTCTGGTGCGGGAGCCACAGCGTTGGACATTCGTCTGGCTTATGATTGGGCACTGGGCCGTGTCTCTGCCACCCTGGCTCGTCCACCGGCACTTGGAACCTGGAATGCAGCTATTATATATGCTCCAAGAGTCGGCCATATCGGAGCTGGACCGTCATGCTGGACCCTCACGTTACCGGTAGGCGACTGGTGCCAGGGACGGGACGAACAACAAGTCCTTCAGTAGCCGGTGGCCGTATCTCTGCCCAATGCCAGTTCGCTTCCCAGTATCTTTATCGGTAAGTCCTATTTCTGGAACTGCGTTGTAACCCCCCGGCGTCGCTGAACTGTGCCCGGCAGACGGACAGTTGTGGCGACCAAACAACAAGCCTGATCTTGAATACACGCACTGCAGTGTCTGATGAGCCGCGGCCTCCGTGTCCCCTCCGCAGAGTCAAGAAACTGCTGCCCGTGGTGCCTGACCCTTGACAACTTTGGCGCCTGTTTCAGCCTTTCAGCCCGTCGTCACCCGCATCCCAGCCGATCCAGCACCGCAAGCCACGACTCACATTCCATAGCAAATGACGACGCCACAGTCCCATCTCTACCCTGCTGCCGGACACGCGAGCAATGTCTGTGACAGCGTACCAAGGGCTGACCTTGTCCTGGTTGTGATGCTGTCCCCCTCTGCCCAGCTGGCGGAGCGCCCCTTCTACGTGCGGCATCTGCACCGCCTTTCCCTTTTGGGATATTCCACAGCGGGGGCACCAAATCTGTGCTTCTCACCTAATGCCTAGCAAACTCCTGCAAACGACAAACACATCTCGTCCTCGCCATCTACTCTTCCCGTAGCCGCTAATGCCTTGCGGACTGAGGTCTCGTGGTGGTGACATACTTGATCCTTGTTGGTCTTGCTCTCCTCTAGCGCCCGAGCTCTATGGCACGCCTGTCTCTAGGCCCTGCCTGGACCGTGGCGCACTGCTGAGTACATCCGCCTAGAAGCCCTTGGATGATGCGAGGCGGAGCTAATCCTAGATCTCCCGCAACAGTAAGCGCAGCAGCAGTAGTTGGACGCACCGATCTGCCCTATCTTACGTGGTCTCGTTTCGTCCGTTCTCACCTCTGCGGTTCTGATCGTTCATTGCAATCTCCAACCTATTCAAGTCCGTTTCACTGACTGTGCATCGAAGTCCGAACTCCACCAATCCGTTGGCATGGTCCATGTCCAGAACAAGTCAACGTCAAGGCTGAGCTGCTTGCCATAGTTGACTCTATATGGAAACAATGGCCGCCTGTGTGGTCCCTCTGGCATACCGTCACTGCATGATCTGGGTCTTGCACGCCCCATGGCGAGGCTACAGAGCAATACCATACTCCTTGACACTGCCAACGTCTGATTCAAGTGCCCCGCCTCCTGGTTTGTCCAGGCTCCATAGCGAGATGGCCCAGTGCCTATTCGCTCCAATCACCTCCAAGAGCTCCTGTTTGCAGGTAACTCGAATCGTACAGTACTGGCATGGGAACCGAAGGCCTTGACATATGTCCCAGGGCCTCAGCTCTCCTCCATGCCTGGTATACTTCATAACTCGTTCGCTGGCGGATTTGCATAAAAGGGGTACAGGACACGCATCGCGATTCGAAACTTGTCTGTGGACAGTCCGCCGCTCGTGTAGTTCTTGGTTTTTCGACAGCTTGTCATGGCTGCTCTGAACAGGCTGCAACTGAGTCGCTGCTGCCGCTGCACCAACCAAATAGATCTTGGCCATGTCGTACGAGACCTATTAGTCAAGCCGCATTTTTTTCAGCCTACCTAGGCTCTAGGTAAGAGACGACAGCCCGAGACAAGGCCATCTTTCCAGCCTTCACCTCGACACCGCTTGCTTATCTAGCTCCTCAGCCCTACCGCACATGGTACATGACTTTGCCCGGCCTGAGAAGTGTTCCGGCCGAAATTATGCAGCCCTGCCCTCCATATCCACCAGTCCGTTACCCAACTGTATCAACCGCCAATGGGCTGATGATGGATTCCTTTGGTCCCATTATCAATTAGGCTTTCTCCGCTACTTCCCGGTTCTTCTAGAGAAATGAACAGGATGCTCTCATTCCACTGGGGGCTGAATGCGACTCGGTGTCACTCTCCACCTGGCGCAGAAACTAGCAACCTGTTGCTGAAGCCGTGTCGGCACCGACGCGGAATACGTCACTCACAATCGCTAAAGCTTTGTCGGAATCCATTTCTTGAGCCTTGTCACCTAGCTTAGCGTTTCCGTGACCCTCAAGGCGCAATCGGAGAACATGGATTGCGACGAGGTTCATCCTATCCGCTCCGGATTTACTGAGTCGACGAACAGAGTCAGTACTATTTCATTCCAGGACATTTGCCTGACACGAGTTGGTTCCCACAGCACCTTCTGCAAGTTTCACGTGGCAAGTCATTGATGCAAGATCCCTCGAGAGGGCATTGCGAGGCCGCCGGTTGGCAGCAGAGGCGTCGGTAGCACGCTTGAGTCTGCGCATCAGGATAAAGGGCCCAGCCGACAGGTTCCATGGGAAGCACGCTCGAGCAGATTGCATTTCCCCGCGAAAAGGCTTGGCCAGACACCAAGCCAACCGCAAATTACGAGTTATCACTCTCGCGATGGCGCAGCACCCAGGGGGCCATTTACAGCCAGGGCTGGCCAAATGACTGATGCTTACGAATGTCGCTTTCAAAACTCGTATCTGTGGCTTTTCTAGAAACAGGGATTTAACAAGGATAATTACAAGGTAGGTACATTAGATACATATGTCTTAAAGGCGGCTTTTAATAGGTATAATAGCTAGGTAGCTTTAGCACGTCGTTATGAAGAATTAGCGCGCCCTTGCAAAGGATTAGGGTGCCTTGTAAGTACTTTGATGTACCTACTAGGGATCCTAGTAACTCCTTGCTTCTAGCGCCAGACACGACTTTTGAAAGCGACCTCCGTACAGATATGAATACATAACGCTGCGGAGAGTCTAACACATCCATGGGTCGACGAACCCGTCACCAGAGGCGTACGCCATGGCGGAACTAGGCCCGCCAAGCGCTTCCCGCTTCCCTAATTGCAGCGTCCTCGATCTAGCTACAAATGTATGGAAGGGCTATCCGGCAGTTCGACTACGCAATCGCGTCGGAGACAATTTTGGAGCAGCCTTTATTACTGATATGGCTGCCGGACTGTTCACAGCGAACGGCCTCGTCCGTCGTGCCTCTCATATCCTATCTCGCGAGTGGTTTTGTGCATTGCCAACCGCCTATCGACTTGCCCTCGAAGTTGTTTCAAGACTGCACGGGCGGGCCCCTCGGCAGGGAGAAATTTGTGGGAGCCGCTGATCAGACTGCGGCAGAAATGAGGATGTTTCAAGACCAGCCACAACTCCATCGACGCTCCCTGGGCTTGCAAATCATGCGAATAGCCTATATGGCTTTAGTGGCGGCCATGCGAAATCCACAGGCTGGGCGACAATTGCCTTCTAGCACAGGGCTCTTGATGTGCGGCCCAAAGCCCAAGCTAACGTCGATAATTCCGTCTGCAACGGTAGCTGTTTCTCCAGGATGGATCCCGCCAGCTAGCTGGTTGAGGCCTTCGGCGATGGCTTCTTCGTACTGCGACAGAGGCGACCCACACCCTTCACGAACCCTTTTCAAATTGCCAGCCGCAACCAGCAAAACAGGTCAATACTGCTTGACCCTTCACCAATGCTGTGCGTTGTGCAGTTGTGGTTACCACCCCTGGTTCTAGAAGTCAGAGCATGCAGGCGCTGTTTACAGTGGGCGAACAAGCGCACCTCGCGACATGTCCTGCAGGAACATGCGATGACAGAACTTGCGGAGTCGATACGGGCCAGAATCAAGACCGCATCTCCCCTTGTGTACGAACTGCATAGTTTATCATTTGGAATATTTACCATCCGACACTCACTCAACCCACTACAGCGCCGCATTTGTTTCTCGTGGGTTCATGCACTAAGGTCGCGCATCAGGGTGCCGTTCAGAAGCATCACTCAACCGCGCGGCACGTGATATA
>LUFD01000992.1:48995-74089 GCA_003025255.1 Cordyceps pruinosa | reverse complement strand
CTTTTTTTTTTTTTTTTCCAGCGGATTTCTCTGCATGCTGTTTTTTTGACGGAACAGACGGCTGGCGTTTATTTCTGCGTCATTTTGCGTTTTTTACAAATCTTGGTTTAAAAGGTCCAAAGGTGTCAGATCCCTCCTCTCGGCTGGTTCCCAGTCGCGGATTCCATACATCCCTTCATAAGTTGTTCATATATTTTTTGGATACGTTTTTTTGCTTGTTAATACACTCATCTCAAAGCAAGTCTCTCTGCAGCTCTGCTCCTGATTGTGATTGTCGTAGTCTCAAAGCACCCATGCGTGAGTCGATGGTAGGTAGACACAGGGTTCCCGAGTAGACTCTTTGTGGGTGGTGGGCTCTCGACGCGCCAATGTTGAGATGGTATAATCGATGTGTAATGGAATCGACCTCGACCTCCCACGCACCCATCGTCTGTGGCGTCTCCATGCAGACCCGTGACACCTTGTCCCTGCCGGCCGGTCGCAATCTTCTTCGCCAGATCCTGGGGGAGGAGGAGGGGGGGGGACGCAGCCCATCTTATACCCAATTCCAACCCCTCCCGCGAGAGAGGGAAAAAAAGCCAAACGCCGAAAAGCCTCAGCTGAAACAACTGAGTCACTCAAATCAAAGACCAAACGCGAGAGAGCGACGTTGCTGGGGGTAGCGCATCCTCGCATCGCGCACCAAACGGGCATGGCGTGTCGCTCCGCGCGCGCAGGATGAACCTTCTCAGCCCTCAGGGTAGAAGACGCACCAAGCGGTGGCGTTCAGCACGTCGTCGCGGCTGAAAAAAGGGCTGAGGGGGGGGTCCACGCGGGCGGTCGTGAGAAATGGACTCTGTTGCGAGGGAGGCAGATAAAACCAATGGGGGTCGTGATGGTGCCCAACAACCATGAATGGAGCTCTACCAATTTAGGGGGGAGTATACATGCGAATGCAATAGCTCAGGGGTGATCCAAGGATAAATTCTAGTTCATCAGGTAATGTATGCGGTTTCATTAGACTTTACTTTCCTGATATCGGCACATGTTGGCCAGGTCCCCAGGTCGCCCTGTCCAATCGTCGGACCGCAGTGTCATTCCCCCCCTCCATCGCTCACTTTTTGCCTGCCGCAAACGTTTGTGGGCTTCTTGGACCCTCCGAGAAAATGGTCCTGGCAATTCCTGTGGTTCAGCTCTGGGCCGGCAACAGCGGCGTGGCTGCCCGTCGCTCTCTGACGGACCGCGGCATATTCGCTCCGCAAGTCTTGTTGTGATGCAGCACATCAGCCGTCCTCGGTATCGCCTCGGCCCAGGTCCAAAAAGAAGAGGATTCTCTCGAAATCATCACTCACAATTCAAACTATCGTAGTTAAAAGTACATCATGTGGCTATATCATCATTGAGGAGGAAGAGACCCTCCCACTTCACGCCGCCTCCGTCGGCGGTTCCGCCGCCGCCCTCGTCGGGCCCTTCTCGTCCACGCCCGCGATCAGGTCGTGGCTCACGCGCAGGTTCTGCGCGCCGCTCAGCGCGCTCGCGACCCGGGCCTCGTGCCGCTCGCGCACCAGCCGGCGCAGCGCGCCGACCAGGAACCCCGCCACGACGTCCACGGACCAGCCGTCCGGGATGAGCCGCAGCACCTCGTCCAGGTCGAACCAGCCCCCGAACCGCTCCAGCAGCGCGCCCGTCTGCTCCACGCGCTCGCTGGCGTCCTCGAGCGCCAGGAACTCGCGCAGCACCGCGTGGAACAGCCGCCGCGGCGTGCCCTCGGGCGTCGAGAAGACGCGCGCCCCACCGCGCAGGCAGTACGAGACCGCCGAGTCGTAGTCGCCCAGCTTGTGGACGAGGAGCCGCAGGGCTTGCTCGTGGTGGCTCTCTCTGCCGGCGAGAATGATGGTCTCCGGCACCAGCAAGTCCCCAGGGAGACCGCTGATGCGCTGTCGAATGCGCGCTGTGTTATAGTCGTTCGCTCCACCCAGGAGCTGAAGCAGCCGGAGTCGATTTTGCCACACCTCGTTATCTTCTGGAGTGTTTGCTGTTAGGAAGTGATGGTATGTGGGCTTGGGCGCTTGTAGTGCCCTGTATGTTGCGTATGCTGCCATGACTGCATCTCGACTGGCCTCTGACGCCTCTAAATCGCCAATGACGTTGTCTAGATAGTAGAAGATGAGCTCGTTGATATACGCCGTATGACCTTTCCCAAAGGTAAGGTGCTCGAGGAAGTGTTTCACCGCCATAGGTGCTTCCTCCCTCAACATCTCAACCACTTGGGTCGGCTCGAACTTGGCAGCTTTAGACTTATCCTCGGCGAAAATCTCCACGCCGAGTTTTGGATTTCGCCTGGCCAGCCAAACACCGTATTCTTTAACCAGCGACTGGTTGCTGATTTTCGAGAGATAATCCTTAATGCGCAGCTCGCCGTCTTGGAATTCGTGTCCGTCGTCGCGCTCGCCTTCGAGGATCCGCCTCCACGTCGCTAAAACATCGCTGGCCAATTTGCGGCTTTGATATAAGCGACTTAGGATAAATAGGCGGTGGTGAGACTCGAGGATATCAACCGCACGGTCAAAACATTCCACGCCCTTATCAACAAGCTCGTGGAGCTCAATCTTGATGGGGCTATGCCTTCCAAGTGCCTTGGGAGCGCGCCGGTCCAACTCGAGCAGGACAAGGAGCAACGCGGCCTCTACCGTCCTGAACACCTCTCGTTCATCCGGTACGCTTCCAAATCCTTTCATTTTCCTCCAGGAGGAGAGGAAACGGCGTAGGAAATGGAGCGTCCTGGACTCTAGATTCCCAATACTGTTCTTCGCTATGGCTTCGAACTGATCGCTGCAAAGGATCATCTCTGTGACTCTCTTCACACCGCCGTATATCCATATTCCGTTGCGGCCTTCGATAATCTCATTTCTGACCCCGGGGATCAGGGAGAGAACAACTCTTGGATCTAGTTGACTGTCGGAAAATATTTCCTCCATGGCTGTGATTTCGGTGTCCGCGAATTCCCTATGCGGCGGCGCGAGGAGCAAAGCCCCAAGCAGTAAAATGCCCGCCTTCTGGCGCAGATATCGAAAAGTCATGAATTCAAGCTCGGTCTTTGCTTCCTGTCGTCGAATTCGTGCTATCATGCCAAAGACAGCATCCTTGTTTAGCTTATCAGGCAACAATTGGCTGTCATTGGAAGCTCCTAGGGCATTTTCCAATTGTAGAATGAGTGGGTTTCGAACTGTCCACCAGATTTTGTCGCCGGACCAGGTTACTAATCTAGTTGACACTCTCGCCAATCTTCGAGTGAAGTCCTCGCCTTCGGAGACACGCGAGGTCTCCCAACCATCAGGCAAAGAATCCTCGTCTTGGGAGTCAAAATTTCTTTCAAAAAGCTCCTGTTCCTTAGACAAGCGCTCCATTGACCCTGCCGTACGAGAGTCCAGGCTCTTCAATGATGCCACGGATGCGGCTATGGGACTAGGGAACGATGAGAAGCGCTTTTCACCGAGCTTCTCTACAATCTCCTCAAACTTCGTCTCTTCGCTCCCAAGAAGCAATCTGATTCCACAAGGGCCATTGGGTTCCAAGCCCGTATCAAAGAGCCGGTGCTTTTCTGGATGAGCCTCATTTCCGGCATCCGCCCGCTGGATTTCAATGAAGAATCTCGGACCGGCACGGTTTTCCATGTCCAGGGAAGCAAGAACATAACCGTCGTCATCCTCGGGCATTCCACTTCGTGATGATGCCAAGTTCGCGCTCCCGCCATCCACGACGACTTGCTCAGGGTATTTTTCAAATGATATAGTTGGTCGAGTTATGTCGCCATCCAGATTGATAAACATGCCAATTCCGACCTCTTCAGGGTTGGTACCAGTCACTATCAGAAATTCTTCCGGGGTGGGCGAGGCAATAAGTGGCCATAGCGAAGCAGGCTGTGATACGTTGGATGACTGGCGCTGCGAGTCCGAAGGAACGTCAGGTAGAGCCTTATCTGTAGCAAGGCCAGACTGTGGCGTGCTGGACTGATTTGGGGGCGAGGAGTGCCGTGAGGTGCTGCCTTCTTGGCCCTGTTGACGGCCCAGATTGCCGAGAGTCGCCCCTCCTAGGCTAGAGCTCCTGGCATGACTGCGAGGGGCGGATTGCCGCGCAGCCTGTGAGGTTGACGAGCTTCTTGATATTCCGCCTACGTCTGCAGATGGATTTGCTGGTTGACTAATGGGTTCGGGCGAACTTGGCGGCTCCAAAGATGATATGTTCATCAAGGGGATCTTCAACTGCTTGTCAACGTCCAGCAGGGCGTAGACTTTCGAATCTGCTACACAGGCGATTGTATCTCGGCGAACGGAAAGACAGCTGGAGGCAAAGTCAATGTTCTAAAATAAAACAATTAGCCCATCTATCCCACGGTGTCGCAGCAGACATATACGTACTTTGAGAGGTCTTGGATTCTCGCCAATGCGAACCACTTGTATCTTCTTTTTCAGCGACATCAATATCGTTACCGCTTCTGTTTCATTTCTCCGCTCCTCATTTATTATCGGTTCGTTCAGGTCAACACCGCCTATCCAACTGCAGTTTTTCACTTGGGTTGACTCAAAAACTGGCGTGAGCTCGGGGAGCGAGTAAAATGTGACTGTTGAATTGCAGAGGATGCAGGCCTTGTTCGCGCGCGGAAGTAGTTGAATTTGTTGAACTCCAGGTCGCAATCCCCCTCCCGCTTCAGAAAACGCGGGCGCGAGCCTCGACGCCGAAATAAACGTCGGCTTGCCATTTTGGTCGGCTGGATCGGGCGGGATTCGGACAAAGTGTAGTAGTTCGGAGGCGGAAGTGCCGACGTACAGATTCCCGTCTGTGATTTACATTAGCAGAGCACAGGCAACACTTCTTGCCAGGAATTACCATAGTATTCTACGCAATTTATTTTGACATCGCTCTTGGAGCCATCCTCGGAGAGGGGCACATCCTCTAGCAGTGGCTGCAACAAGTAGGGTCCATTCTCAGCACTTGGGAGGGCTCGCTGGCTGCCGCCCTGCTGCGTCATTGTCGTATACTTTTCGCGTCAGGCATTTGAAAGCTCTGCGTACGTCGCCTCATGCAAACATGCACGCTTGACGCGAGAGCGGTACTGTGTTTGACGAACAAGAGTGACGTTGTGCTGGTACACGAGGCTTAAGAAAGCTGAAGTGGGGCGTACAGACGTCAGCCCCTTGTGGCGCGACCAACGTGTCTAGACACTCTGGAGCTCCTACTCCTGCACTGGCCGTGCTACGACATCGCGACTCGCTTTCCTTGTCACTCAAATCGAGCTGCTGCTTTAAGCTGTCAAAAACTCCTTTCTCGTTAGTCACTGTGGATGCATCGACAGCGTGCCACTAGTGTCGTGCAATATCCAACATGGCGACGACAACGGGCGGCGCTGCAGGCGCGGCTGGGGTGACGGATTCTGGAGCGCCTGGTGATGCTGGCAACAAGTTCCAGAATGCTATTTCTGCATGGAGAAGTCAGTATTTGCGCAATTGGCCTGCAAAGAAATAACCCACGTTAATGCGACTCAGCGGTTGACCTTACAACCCTTACCTCGAATCTCGATAATACGGCGTCGGACATCGTAACATACCAGCGGGACTCGACTGTGCAGCGGAAAGACCTAGCGCAAAAAACGAAGGATTTCCGAAAACTCGACGATGCCGCAAAGCTGACGGAGATCAAAGGGTTACTGAAAGGTAATTGCACGCAGACCGCGTACTCGCCAGATCATCCGTGCCGGCTAACATTTTCCAGCCTACCAAACATTTATCGATCTCCTAACGAATCACTCCAAGGCCGTCAACACGGCATTTCTACAAGCATACTCGTCAATTTCCGAGGCGCCCGACCCGTATCCGCTGCTAGAAGCCTCCGTTGATGCTATGCTCGTGTCGGAGGATACAGCACCAAGGCTCAAAGACGAAAACAAGCACCTACAGGACAATGTTGCAAAACTTACCGCCCAGCTCGAAGAGACCGAGTCGAAACTACAGTCGGAGCTCGCAGCGCGTAAGGAATTGGAGGCGAATATGGACACCAAGGTGAAGGATGTTGAATCGTCCTGGAACGCTGTGCTGGGCGAGCGCAAAGACAACTGGGAGGCGAAAGAGAAGAGCCTGGAAGAGAGGGTCGAGAGCCAAGAGAGACTACTGAACGAGCTCAAGGCCACCTACGAAACAAACCAGCGCCTCGGAAAAGCGGGTGACGATCAAGACGGAATGCGCAGTCAGGCGTCCAGAGCAGAACTCGAAATGCTGCACTCTGACTTGGAACGTACAAGTGCGCGACTGGCAGACGTCGAATCTCGAAACGAGCAAATGCGACTAGAACTCGCAGAGGCGAAGTCCAGTGTTTCGTCGCACCCCAAGGTATCTCTGGAGGACGACCCCGACTACATGAGGATGCGGTCCGAGAATTCCTCGCTCATTCGAAAGCTTGACAGTACAAGATTAGAGAAGGAAAGCCTGAAGAGAGAGCTAGATACCAAGGCTCGATCCACAGAACGTGAACTAGCTCTGCTGAAGGAAGAGAAAGATTCTCTCAAATCAAAGGTGCAGAAATGGAGTGACTATGATGAGGTAAAGCAGGAGCTAGAAGTGCTCAAGAGCATTGAGTTTTCTACGGGTGATGATGATGACGAGATTCCCGCCGCCAAGGATGGTGAGACTGATGCTGGCAACACGTTAGAAAAGCTGCTCCTGGGACGCAACAAGAAGCTAGGTGATGAGCTCACGGTACTCAGAGTTTCGCATCAAGACCTGCAAACAAGATTGGAAGACCTGCAGGAAGAGTTGTCCAAGACAAATGCAGATCTAGAGAGGGCGCACAACCTGAATGAGAAGCTTGAGAGAGACCTGGAGCAGATGCACGCGGAAGGAGCAAATGCCTTCCCGTCGGGAGCATCTATAGCGGGGACGTATGTGACACGAGCACAGAACCGACGCGGTGGCAGGATCTCACCAACCTCGTCCATCATCAGTGGCTTAGATCCTCGTGGAGGTGGAGGTGGCGAAAGGGAACCAATGGGTGGCGGGTCTGGTATCCTCCCGATGGTGACAGCACAGCGAGACCGATTCAAACAGAAGAATGCACAGCTGGAGCACGAGGTTTCGGAGAGTCACAAAATGGTGCAGCAGCTGCGACAAGAGGTGGCGGCGCTGCAAAAGGACAACCTGAACTTGTATGAGAAGACGCGATACATATCGACATACAATCGTTCCGGCGCAACGTCATCCTCGGCGACTGCCTACGGGGGGAACCCAAATCCATCGACGGTGGCTATTGGGGAGACGGGAACTCCGGGTATGGCCATGGATAGGTACCGGGCGGCCTACGAGTCCAACATCTCGCCGTTCGCTGCGTTCCGCGGCCGCGAATCAGCGCGGGCCTATCAGCGCATGAGCCTACCCGAGCGTGCGGTGTACTCCATCACGCGAATGGTGCTGGCGTCGCGCAGCAGCAGAAATCTATTCGCCGCATATTGCGTCGCACTGCACCTGCTGGTCTTTATGTGCCTGTACTGGCTCGGCGCATCTGACCTGGAGAAGCACGCGGGCAGCCTGGGCGCTTCACCAGCGGCCGCCGCCGCCGCCGGCGCTGCAGCCAAGGGAGGGTCAGACGGCGGGAAATGGAAGGAGGATGGCTTTGCGGGAAGCCAGTGACGGCTCCGAGGAAACCGCACGTGTACAATAATAATTGGGCGGTTCGATTGGACAGGACAAGGATGCTGTAAGATTTGGGTCAGGTCCCTTGGCGGCGCGTACGTTGAAAGCATGCGAGCGAGACGAGAGGGTTATCCCCCAACTATATGCAAGGAATGCCACTATACACACATTTTTTGCCACAATGCCTACGACCCTGGCGCCGCGCAACCGGGCCTTGGGCCAGCTTGAAACGGCGACGTCCTCTGGGAGCCAATGGGGGGTGGCAGACGAGGGCGGATCTGAGACCAGGGTGCATGTACCGAGATGAGCTGCGACTGGCTGAGCTGAGCTGCAGGCGGCGCATCTGCACTGGAAGTAAGCAGCGGGACGTGTGATGATGCGAGGGAGTTGCCAGGTAGGCGCCGCCGAACCGTCAGTGGCGTGCGGTAGGACAGAACGGGTAGGCTCAGCGTGACGTGCCTATCCGTTCGACGGGTCCGCGGGACGTGGCTGACTGGGTCGACATGGCCAATTTATGACGGACCGTGTGATGGTTACATCTTGTCTCTTCTTCTTTGCCATGGACGGGCCTGAGGGTGACCGGCCCGGGCTCCATTGCGATATTGTAGACACGGCGCATTGGCCTCTCCGGGAACGCAAGAGGCAGCACACGAACCTACCCAGCACCGTCTACGTTCCTCCCTCAAACTGTGCGACGGCAAACCGCCAATACCAAAGCCCCCCCGCAAGTGCCTGTACGCGCCCTTTGCCCTTTGCACCCTTCCCGGCAGCCAATCGCCCAGCGGCGCAAGGCCCCTCCCTCCGAGCCGGGGGCCCCGCCCCGCCCGGAGCTGGCGATGGCCGGCGGCGATTGGACGAGGGGAGCACGCTTCTAGCCGCCCGCCTGGGCCCGACGAGGAAAACAGCCAAACCTTGCAAGTCCTCCCCGCCGTTTCCTCTCTCTCTCTCTTCCCAATATAGCAACTCTCCGCCAATGTTACGCAACCCACCATGTTCGCAACCACACACGTCCAAACGAACCCCCCCAGAACCCGCCGCCCTGCAGATTCTCGATGGGCTGATCCAGCTTACCACGCGACGGTGAAGTCTTGCACGCCTATTTTTAGTGTCTCTGGTTCATTTCTTGGTGGCGCACCCTTCACGTACCCGTTCGTCCAACCCCCGCGACGTTGTCTGACCAATCCCCGCGTGCGCGCTGCCATCCATATCCCGCCAGGCGGTTGCGGCTCTGCCACTATGAGCCCATGATATCGGGCATGGCAGGGCTTGTGGTCTGCCGTCTGTGCATCCAAGACAAGGGTATATCTACGCAAAATGTCTCTCTTTTTTTCCCGTTTCGATCGTCTCTTTATCCCATCCCAATCTCACATTCATACATCGCACAAGCCGCCTGTGTGGTTTGGCCCTTTTTCCTATTTTTTCTTCTTTGTCTTCTTTTCCTTTTTTTTCTTTGTCTACTTTTCCTTTCTTTCCTAGAGTCTGTTCTATTCTCTCCGTGGTACATGTTCAGTATCTGTTTGCCGATTCCCTTCGACTCCTCATCTCCACGAACCTTACACCCCAGAACACATCGTCGCCGCCCCCAAGGTTACCCGCTGGAACAGGACCTTTGAGAACAACAAGAAGAACAAAACAAAATGCGTCTCTCTACCGTCATCGTCTCCTCTCTGGCTGTTGCCGCGTCTGCTGCGCCGACATGGCCCAGTGTCCAGATCAACGAAGCCGGCAACCCCCTCGACGTTCTCAATGCCGTCTCCCAGTACTTCAACCTTGTTGCTTCCAAGGTAGTAGCCGCCAAGGCGAGGACCGGTCCCCCCAAGTGCGATCTCTCGAGCCCCGAGATGCCAACCTGTGAGTATTTCTTCCCCGGCAAACCACGCTGGTATGTGCAGGCCTCTAATTTCCTCGAGTGCCCGGACTGCCTCCTCCCGCACCCGGCTCCCGGCTTCGCCACGTTGCCGTCGGCCGCGGAACCCAAAACTACACCTGCGACGGCAACGCAGACTCCAAGCCCAAGGCCGTCGGCGCCGTCGCCACCCTCTTCAACGTCACCTGCATGGCCGCCGAGTACCCGGACGTTACCGGCAAGATCCCCGGCATGGCTGTGCACTTCAACCTCGACGCCGCCAACCGCCTCGGCCCTGCCATGCTGCCCGTTTCCGGACACCACTACTTCACGGCGGCTGGTGTGCCCTTCTTTGACCTTGGCAGCGAGGGCCAAATACCCTGCTCTAAGAATGCCAGCGTGAATGCTCCGTCCACCTCGACTATCGGCCAAAAGGGCGAGGTTGCCGTTCCCTGGCTGAGGCTCCTCGCCACCAAGGACGCCACGAATGGCTTGGGTGAGGTCTTCCGTGTATCCACTGCCGGTGGTAGCCCTCCAGAGTCATGCAAGGACCTTTCAGGCTCGTTCCAGGTCGAGTATTCTGCCGAGTAAGTAGCCTCCAGCACGGGTCTTTGGGTATCCTGCTAATGTTCCCCTTCTTAGGTACTGGTTCTGGTCCAAGTGAGTAGATAGTCTGTTGTATTTCAAGGAAACGATTGCAGGTGGCTTTTTAATGTCAATTTTCTTCCATTTCGTCTCAAATATGCTGTCCTCTCCATCTGTTATGACCGTACCCGTGACGTGACAGGACTCATATTAAGCAGAGAAAGGTCATTCCATCTATATCCCGTGCATAATCTTGCTTCTTCATTTTCCTCTTCTTTTTGTTTCCTATTTTCGCCTTTTCGCCGTTTCACCTTGCACCTTTAAAATTATCATTTTCTTCAAGAATCAGAAGACTTGTTTTATCGATCGTACTATGCTCTTATGTGGCTGCCTGCAGGTTCCTGTAGGGATCCGTGTTGCTTGATGCTGTTACCCTCGCCCATAAACCGGTGAAAGACTACATCGGGGTCAATCCCCGCAAGCCATGGCCCGACCCGCTGTGCAGTGGTCGGCACTGATGATGGCTTGCTTCAGATTCTACGTGAAGAATATTTCACTTAGGAATTGTTAGGGGCAAAGGCAAAGTTTGCGAGTAAGTACGTCCAGAGTAACTGGCGCCACGGGGTCAAATGTATTCTGCTGGGCTTTTGCTTCGAGCTTGCGGAGGGGGCCTGATTGCAAGGCGATCGTTCACGACAAACACCCAGAGGACGGTCTTAAATGGAAATTCTATTATTTTCATCCAGCGAGAGTACACTGTCCCTTGCGAATCAGACCATCCATAATAGATCGTTGCATGCGTTCGCCTGTAAATGCCACGCTCGGACACCCTACAAGAAGCCCAACCGGCAAGATTTGCTCATAAAAACACGCCTACACCAATGACAAGGAATCGGATCGAGCTGTACATAGGAAAAGAACTCCCAGGCCGTATCCCTCTCCGTCCGTTTTCATTCCCTTCCCGCTTTTCACCCTGATGCTGTTCAAAAGAATGTATCGTTATGTCCATTCGTTAGAATCGCCGAGAGCAAAGAGGAGAAAAAGGGCTGCACCATAACCCTTCTTTGGCTTGCTGCGGTCGTCCATTTCACGCGAGGGAGAAAGAAGGCTGTTGAACAGACAAAGAGATTTGTGTTATTGATTCTTTCGCTTTAAAGAAGATTTCGTGGTTTAGCTTTTTTTGTCCTTTGGCTCTGCGTCGGCTCTCCTCTCCTTATCAAACCCCCCTACGCAGCTCGCCGTTTAGGCGGCGGTGAGGGCCTTGCGGAGGCGGGCACCACGCTGTCTGGCGTTCAGGTGCTCGCGGCCAACGACCTCATCGGACTTCTGGACAACCTCCTCGGACTTCTGGACAACCTCCTCGGCCTCAGTGAGGATGAGCTCAATGTGGCAAGGGTTCGACATGTAGGGGTTGATCTGAGAGACAGAATGTCAGTGGCGGGCGGGTCTCAAGGCGGGACGATATCTCTCTTCTCGTGAAGAGTAGGTCGGGGTTTATACGTACACGACCGTGAGCACGGTACGTGCGTCTGCGCTGCTTGGGGGCCTGGTTGACCTGGATGTGCTTGACAACGAGGGCACCGGTGTCGAGGCCCTTGGCGTCGGCGTTGGCCTCAGCGTTCTTGAGGAGGGTAAGCAGGTGCTCAGCCGACTTGACGGGCCAGCGAGCGCGGGTAACACCGAACTGCTTGCCTATTGAATAGGTGCGTTAGTACATGTGTCTCTCTGGTATCCCATAAGACACACGATGTCCTCGATCGCGGATCTGGCAAGCGTCTTTCAAGTGCCAACGGCCGGAGTACCATCGTCTCCTCAACGTTGTCTTCCTCACATGTCCAACCTCTATACCAGATCGTAGGCGACAGGGGAATTTGTCAATCAGTCGTACCTTGGGCAGTGCGGCCGGTACCGCCAGCGTAGCGGCGCATGGGGACAGCCTCGGTGTGGCTCTTGACGTTCTCGAGGAACTGCAGAGCACGGTCGAGCTTCCAGCCGTTAATGGCCTGGGCGGTCTCGCGGGTGTTCTTGAAAGAGACACGGAGGTAGGCACCGCGGGCGCGGGCCGACTTGGCGGGCAGGATCTCGGTCGCAGCGTAACGGACCTATACATGACCAAAACAAGCCAATCGGTCAGCTCCCATCACCACAATATCTTCGGATTCCTCTCGTCTCTGGTTTCGTGGCGGAGAATTGAGCATCGCAGCGGTCGCCAGTCCATTTCGAAGTCGATATGTCGTTTGAACGCAAAGGTGGGATCCCACTTCGTGGGCGACGGGAATTTAGTTCGGCGGTTCGACGTTGGGATTGTTGCATTTCGAAATGGACAGGGTCGGCTGGGCGTGTTCTCGCGAAGGACTCAGGTACGCGGGCGCATATCACTCACCATCTTGACGACTTGGGGGGTTGGTGATGACTTGGTTCGACTACCGTGGGTTCGCTGCGCTCGAAGTTGACAATTTCTGAAGTTTTGCCCTAAGCGCCGCTGGGGCGGGCTGCGAAAAAATCGCTTAACTCTTTTGGGCGAGCCTTTAGGGCTTCCCTGCCCTTTAGCGCAACAAATGCCAGGCACGAAGTGCACCAAGCCGACGGGAATCGAAATGCTACGAATGACTTGCTATGCAAAATAAAACAGTGATCAAGTTCAATTACACTTGATTCCTGACTCCGCGGTCTTGTATTTTTAAAAGTATTTTCCTTGCGCAATGTTCTACTGTGAGCTTTCTGATAGGTGTGGTCACCTGATCATGTCGAACCACGTGATGCCTACTGTAAGTTGATTTCTTGTCGGAAAATAATATCTCCCACCGCCGAGGAAAGTATGCATTCAGCTAACCAATCTTGGTAATAAGCGGGGCCATCGAGCTTTCTGCCCATCCTAAGCTTCAAAAATTTCTTTTCAGTTCTCAAGCGTCTTTGAAAAAAAAAAGTTGACAATCGTGATACGGCACGCAAAAAGGACAAGTCCATACCTGGTCTACACCCGCCAGAAGCACATCTCGGCTTGTTCCCTGGTGACTAGAGTATCAAGGATCGTTCTACCTGGTCCTCTACGTTTTCAATTCCCTGTCACAACCTCATCGAAAATCCCCTAAAAAACACATATTCCTACGCAATGGCTCCTTTTGTTAGCCGTGGTGGTCCTCGCGGCGGTGGTCGCGGTGGTGCTCGTGGAGGCGCCCGTGGAGGCTTCGGAGGTGGTCGCGGCGGTGCCGCCGGCGGCCGTGGTGGTTTCGGCGGCCGAGGTATGCCGTGATGGCTCCTGTTTCTTGACGTTAGCAAAGTGGCATGAACTGACTGGATCGCGAAAATAGGTGGTGCTCGTGGTGGTGGTCGCGGCGGTCCCGCTCGCGGCGGTCCTCGCGGCGGTCGCGGAGGTCGTGGCGGTGCCCGCGGCGGTGCTGGTGGCCAGAAGGGCGGCTCCAAGGTCATCATTGTACGTTTTCTTCGTCCTTCTCTTTTCCCGCCTGCGCGGATGGTCTTGAGGCTATCACGAGATGCCGGTCAGGGTCACGACCCACCACCTTTGCTAACGCGGCCTGCCTCTAGGAGCCCCATCGCCACGCCGGTGTCTTTGTCGTCCGTGGCGGCAAGGAGGACGGTATTGCTACCCGCAACCTGACCCCCGGCGAGTCCGTCTACGGCGAGAAGCGCATCTCGGTCGACGAGTCTGTTCAGAACGACGACGGCACCACCACAACCACCAAGGTTGAGTACCGCATGTGGAACCCCTTCCGTAGCAAGCTGTGCGCCGCTATTGCCGGTGGTGCGGACGACATCTACATGAAGCCCGGCTGCAAGGTCCTCTACATTGGTGGTGCCTCGGGTACCTCCGTCTCCCACGTCGCCGATCTCGTTGGCCCGACCGGTTACGTCTACGCCGTCGAGTTCTCACCCCGCTCCGGCCGCGATCTCATCGCCATGGCCTCCAAGCGCCCCAACGTCGTCCCCATTGTCGAGGATGCCCGCCAGCCCGCCCGCTACCGCATGATCGTCCCCACGGTCGACGTCATCTTCGCCGATGTTGCCCAGCCCGACCAGGCCCGTATCGTCGCCATGAACGCCAACTATTTCCTCAAGGTTGGTGGTGGTGTCCTCATCTCCATCAAGGCCAACTGTATCGACTCTACCGCCCCCGCTGCTGAGGTCTTCGCCAGTGAGGTTCAGAAGATGCGTGCAGAGGCCATCAAGCCCAAATTCCAGCTCACTC
Organism: Cordyceps pruinosa; assembly: GCA_003025255.1. Taxonomy (NCBI): domain Eukaryota; kingdom Fungi; phylum Ascomycota; class Sordariomycetes; order Hypocreales; family Cordycipitaceae; genus Cordyceps; species Cordyceps pruinosa. The sequence goes on along the minus strand of LUFD01000992.1, from coordinate 59,793 downwards.
TCGGTATGTCGACCTCGTCCGCGTCGTTCAATCGCTGTCCGTTACTAACAGTGTATCAGAACCCTTCGAGCGTGACCATTGCCTGGTTGCTGGTGAATATACCCGTGTCAAGAACTAAAAGATGTGTCGAGAGAAGAGAAAAACAAAAAGCAACACAAATAGCGAGCCGTGGTCTGCGTGTTTCTACATACCTGCATTGTTGGCTACTGTTGAGCGCCTTTCCCGGAAGGCATCCTGACTTGCTTGGATCTTATTTTGGCAATGACTGTTCTGTTTTTGGGGTTTTCTGTAATGGCTCCTTTTTCTCACAAGGCGCGCGGCGTTCCGGCATTTGGGGGACTGTATCTTCTACATGGCTTTTATGTAGTACCGGCATGTAAGCCAAAATCTAGAAAGCATACTACAAGATGGAAGGTGCAAGAATGCTGTGATATTTGATTACGTGAGCTTAGATGCCGTTTTACCAACGAGTCGACGGGACTCTAGAGCGTTGTTTCGTTGATGCTGTCTTCCTTTCAGCACTCGTTCTGCTGAAATGTAACGAGGCTGGAGAGGTGACGACCGGGTGCGGCTGCGCCATCTTGCCAGCACGGGCAGCGTGGTTGATTTGAGGTTGACACAGACCCTGGAGCGGTCGGCATGATACGTGACAAGTATACTAGTACTTCGAAGCTGGATGACTGTTGTCTCGAGTTTCCTACATCTCAGTTGGTAGAGCTTCTAGACGCATCTTCACATTGATAGTGTGTGCTACCCTACACTGCAATTTTCGGAGGATGTCTGATCCCTTGTGGTCTTTCTTTTTTTTTTGCCTCAGCCATGGGGTCGCATTTTCTCCGGCGATTTCGCCGCAACGGGGTTTGTGATCGGTGTTGCTTGACATGCTGGCTGGTGATGTGTGAATTTGCTACAAGCCGCGAATGTCGTGGATCACGCCGCGAGCCGAGTCGGAAGCGAAGTACTTGACCTGCATGACGGGACTCAGAAAAGTGAGATGCAGTACAACAGTGACCACAAAGAGAAACACGCATTGAATTCTGTCAGATGCTCCGTATTGGACCAATCCTCGCGCCAGTATCCGACCAGCACCTAGGTAACCAGGCCAACATGTTACTCCATGACATGATGCTAGTGACCGCCATGGATATCTCTTGGGGCATTGCAAATGGCGGCTGGTGGAATTGGTAGATGCCTAGGAGCCTAATGCGAGAAGTACTCGGCGCTAGAACGGAGATGACGCCTCCATCCCTGGCAAGGGAGCCCGGGTGTTGGTATACAGTGTGAAGTACATCGACGGCCATCCATGACGCGCTTGATGTTGAGAAGCGTGATAGTGACCGTCGGTCCTACCAGGACTGTTTCAGGGCAAGTGCCAACCAGAACAATCCGGGTACAAGAGTACCAAAGCATGGACGCCTCCAAGGCTTTTCGACTAAGGTGTCTCTGGTAGTGTCATAGCTCTGACAATGCACCGCCTGACTGGCTACCAGAATAGAAACGACCCTTACAGGGGGCAAGGTACACTAGGCCGTTTTGCGAAACAAGGAATGATGAGGTGGGTCAAAGGAAGGAGTATGTAGAAGAAGAATCTGTCCGTGAGCGAAGCTATCAGATGCGGGCCTTGTGGTTTCTGGTCTGGCCGAAATCGGGTTCCGATGCAGCCAAACGGGCGCCGCCATCCGATCACGAGACCGGGCAAGCAACGTCAGATGGGCAAGTTGTCGGTGCCCGAAATGGGGAGGTGGAAACAAGGAGAGGGGAACTTTTGGAAGAAGGTGAAAAAGAAGGGGGTGTCGCTGTCGAGGGCTACGCAGGTGCGACGCGGCTGATGTTTGTCGGGAGGGCCAGGCTTTGATGGTGCTGATTGATAAGATGAACCAGATAAAATTTTTTCAACGGCATGGGCAGCATGGACCACGTTTGACATGCCCTGGGGCGGCTGCTTGTTGGGTCCAGGCCAGGGAATGCAAAATTACGAGACAAGCCACACTGCCTGACAAAAGGAATACAAGCGGATACGAACGGACCAAGTCAGAGTCCTTTTTTTATGGCTGATGGTGTGAAGACCGTGTCAAGCTACGAGTAAGCGTCCTGATGCTGGGAAAGAGAGTCACTAGCGCGGCTCCGGACAGGTGGCCGTTCCTGGCGAAGGAAACGCCGAGTGGACAGGCAGCATGTGATGCAGTGGTGGTGCAGACGAAAACGCACTGATTGATCAGATGCGGCCTGGGCTTCGAGAAGCACGTTGTCTCGGCTATCCGGGAAAGTGAATGCTGACCCTTGAAATGAACGGAGAAGCTCGGTAACCGCGCCGCCGGAAGCATGTGGTGTCAACCAAGGGTACCGTGGAAATAGGAAGAAGAAAGAACAAGCCCTGACAGGCCCCGGCCCCGACAAGGCCTGTTCGAGTCTGCATGGTGGCCGCTTGGGCCAGGCCGGTTCCGGCGGGCTGCTTATGTGCGAATGATGCTGGATATTATTACGGTGCCCGCTGTGAGGGATATGTTTTCTGCGGTGGGAGGATAAGACGTGGGTTTAAGAAATAAAGAGCGAAAATAATCAATAAATAAAAATAAAAGAAAGGCATTGATTGGAAGAGGATAACATGAGATGCCGACGTGGCTGGCAAATTTGCAACACACCACCCAAAAGCACGCGCCATCTTATCAATCAGCCACGGATGGTCACTTGTGTCGGTTGGGCGTTGCAGTGCGCTGGGTGACAGACGGTGCCAAGTGGGCTGGTAATGAATTGGGATGTGCCCTACTGCACTGTACCACTGCAGAACAAATTTGACAAACGCCCTCAATGCGAGCCTTTTTTCTTGGTGGACTCGCGTCATATATTTACCCCAAGGTTTGGGCGACCCTCTCAACCTTTCGTTTCCCCTGGTCATGCTTTGCATATCATGACTGATTGATTACCCGGCACAGCGCCCGGGCGGGTCTCGCACTGTGTGCGCCTTAGCAGGGTTAGTTGAGGCGCTACGGAAACCTAGCCCGGGCGCATTACTCCTAGATTGATAAGGAGGGAATGGCGCGACTCACGGCCAAGGAGGCGTATACGAACACGGGTTGGCCCTTTGGAAACGACAAGCAAGACAAGGAAGGCAAGCAAGCAGATGAATTGATGGCGATACACAGGATACACAGTCTGTTGTGAGATGTGACTGAGACCAGAGGACAGGCCCGTGGCGTGATGAGCGACCAGCGTGGGAGGACGAGTCTAGAGTTTGCGGCCAAGCCAACGTGACGAAACGAAGAGGACAGAACAGGACAGAAAAGGATGGTTGGCGGCGGTGGTGTCCCATCATCATTAACAATCCAGGCCTCTCCACCGCGTCGCTGTTAGTGAGCTGTTTCCAGGCCTGCAGCTTCGCACTGTGCCGCACCCACCACACCTCCGTAGCCGGGGCCCCCGTACCTTGCCTGTGCTGGCCCCTGCAAAATGCCCTTCCCCGGCCCCTGCTCGCGCACTCCGCTGCCCGCCGCCCAGGCCCAGCAAAAGGCCTCCTGCTCCTTCTTGGGACGACCTCGGCGGCGGCTCGCACTGTTCCGTCCAATTCCTTCTTCTACCGACCACGCCCGCCTCCCTCCCACCCCACGAACTCTACCACGGTTTGGAGCCGCCACACCTGTCCTTGATTAATTCTCGCTCCCGTCCTCGAATTGCATTTGCCCTCTCCTCGCGTCTTTTACCTTTCCTCCCTACATCTCGGTTTCCCAGTCCATCGACAACTGCTTCGCCAACAGCCCTCTCTCTCCCACCCGCCCCCCAGACGCGCCTAAGAATCCCACTTAACGCCACCACACCACCATCCCACCCATCCTGGCAGGGTAAAAAAAACTAGCCCGCCCCAATACACCCTGGCCGGCAGCTTCGCACGTCTGCCACACAAACCACCGACAAACACAAAATCGCGACCTGCTCGCTGGCTCGCAACGAAACGCCCGCCCACCATGGTCCAGTCGCCGCTTACCGCTGCCGCTGCCAAGGCCCTCGTCGCCTCGACGGGCGACTGCGTCCCCTGCGAGCCCGCCAATGCCCCCTCCGCCGCCCCGTCCCTCACCTTCTCTGACGAGTCGGACGATGCCGAGGAGCCTGCACGCGCCGCGAAGCCGCGCCAGCGCCGCGCTTCCACGCGGCTCATTGCCCAGAGCGCCCGCGATATCCAGCGCATCACCGGCGAGACCACGGCCGAGTTTGTTGGTCGCTGCTGCGGCGGCGGCTGCTGCTTGATGGGCTCTAAGCGGCCCACCGGCGTAGACTACGAACCCCTCGTCCTGCCCGACAATGCCGCCTTTAATTCGCTGGGCCTCAAATTCCCCGACGAGATCCCTACTAGGCTGACCGGCATTGTCGACATGCCCGTCAAGGTCGTCTCCTTCAAGTCTATTCCTCGCCCTCTCAGCAACCCCTCCGACTCGGGTATTTCCATGGGCGATGCTGACACCTTCTCCACTCCCGAGAAGGCCTCGGATACCATGGCCCTCGAGTCCCTCGACACATCCATTCAACCACCTAAATTCGTCCAGCCGCACCCTCCCTACCACGTCTACCCCGCCAAAATCCATGCCACCCGCGAGCTCACCAAGGATGGTGCCGAGAAGCGCACCTATCACTTTGACCTTGACGTCACCAATTACCCGGATGAGGAGTCCAATGACTTCAAAGTTGGCGGTGCCATTGGCGTTCTTGCCCCCAACGACGACCATGTCGTCGACGATGTCCTGGACCGTCTCATGGTCCCTCGCTTCGTCCGTGACCGGCAGACCCTGATGACGACTACCAATGGCCGCTGGCCCACCGTCTGGGGTGACGAGAAGCCTCGCGAGCTTGTCACCACACGCCGCGATGTTCTCAAGTGGTGCACCGACCTCCAATCCTACCCTCCCACCAAGAACGTGTTCCGCGTTCTTGCCGAGCACGCCACCGATGCGCTCGAGAAGAAGGTCCTCACCTTCCTGTGCTCCGCCCAGGGTCAGGGTACGTTCTGCGATATCCGCACAGGGCCTCACGTCACCGTATCCCAGCTTCTCTATGCATTCCCCAGCTCCCAGCCGCCCCTGGACGAGCTCCTGTCGGTCCTACAGCAGCTCATGCCCCGCTTCTACTCTCTCTCCAACGACCCCCACGACTCGTACCAGATGCGTGACCAGAAGCAGCACCGCTTGATTGAAATAGCCGTCACCGTTCATGAGACGAGTGACTGGCGCAAGGGTTCCCGCACTGGTCTCGGCTCCGGCTTCTTCGAGCGCCAGGCCCGGCGCTTCCTGCAGGCGCAGGCCGCCGGCGAGCCCAGCCCGGAGATCTACATCCCCATGTTCAAGGGTCTCATGGCCAACCCACTCGCCAAGGAGTTCAACTCGGACGGCCCCATGCTCCTCATCGGCGCCGGCGTCGGCATCGCGCCCTTCCGCGGCTTCGTCCAGCGCCGCCTCAAGCAGGCCAACTGCGCCAACAAGGTCTGGGTCCTCCAGGGCATCCGCGACTCCCTGGTCGACGAGATCTACAGCGGCGAGTGGGGCGTCCACGAGGAGGAGGTCAAGCGCGTCGTGCAGAGCCGCCGCGGCGAGGGCCGCTACGTCCAGGAGGAGGTCCGCAACCAGGCCGACCTCGTCTGGTACATTGCCAACTCGGTCGATGGCCGCGTCTTCGTCTGCGGCAGCTCGCAGGGCATGGGCGAGGGCGTCGAGGACGCCCTCATCGACGTCGCCATGTCCAAGGGCAACCTAGAGCGCGACGAGGCCCGCAACTTCTGGGACCTCAAGAAGGAGGCCGGCCAGTACATTGCCGAGACTTGGTAGCCATCCCTACCTCGCCCATGCCTGTGTGTAAGAGTATTGCGATTTGTCTTTTTTCCTATTTCGTTTTCTTTTCAACATTCTCATACAATAGCTACTTCACGCGGCAAACATTTTTTTTTCGGCTCAGGGCGCGGGTTCTAGAAAGAAGATCACTGCGCAAGCAATTCGGCTCACATACCAGGGGGCAAGGAGGAAAAAAGAAGCACGTCAGGGATTTTTATGGAAGCAACCATCGGCAACGGCGTTTTTCCGGGGAACAATTCGATTTTTTTTGTGCATTTGTCTTTTTTTTTCGCCTCCTCCTATTTCTTCTCGGTTGTTTCATTGAAAACACCCCAGATTTGCTTCTTTGCTGTGAGATTAGACTCTGTTTTTTTTTTTTTGGAGAGTAGGGGGGTAGAAGATATTGCCGAGCAATGTACGAGACGTCAAGTCTGCAGACATTCACCAATGCAAAACATGATTGAAACATGGGCGCGTGCCTCTTGATAAGCGTGATACAACTCGTCATGATGAATGGTGTATTATATTGGTTATAGGTTGCGCAGGAAAAGAAAGAACAGGAAAAATCAAAAGTGGCCTGGAACTCTCGCCTTTGTTTCCAAAAGAGCCATGCGTGGCGGCCAGCCTCCCAACCTTACACCGCTTCCCCATGCTGTTGAACCACAAGTCCGCCGTGCAATGATAAAACATATGGAATGAAGCCTCCACCCTCGCCTTTTTTTTCTCTTTTTCTTCTCTCGCCTACTCCGCATTCACGCGGCCGAGGGCCTGTCCCATCTTGATGGTCTGACCCTTCTCGACCGTCCACTCCCAGCCCGTCTTCTTCGTCTCCTTGCCGTCCGCGGCGGCGGCGGTCGCGGTGGGGGCCTCGAAGACGAGGACGATGGTGCTGCCGAGCTGGAAGCCGCCCATCTCCTCGCCGCGGCGGAGGGCGTGGCCGCGGAGGACGCTGCTGGCGGCCTCGTAGGTGGCCTCGGCGAAGCCGAGGTACGGCTCGCCGCGGCGCGCGGCCTCGTCGGCGGCGACGTCGGCGGCGGTGTCGGTGGTGAGGCTGTTTGTGCGCAGCTCGCGGTCAAAGTGGACGCGGATGGAGCCGACGTTGGTGGCGCCTACGGGCACGTAGCCGAAGAAGCCCCAGCGCCAACGGCCGAGCAGCACGACGCGCTCGTTGAGCGTGAACAGGCCGGGCAGCGTGCGCTGCAGGTACGGCGACACGCTGTACAGCTCGCCCGCGAAGTGCCGCCGCCGCTCCACCACCCAGTTGGCCGGCGAGTGGAACCGGTGGTAGTCGCCGGGCGCCAGGTAGATGACGGCGTAGTGCAGCGACGTGGCGCGGCGGTCGTCGCGCGGCGCGAGGTCGTACCACGCGCGCTCGCCGAGCGCCAGGTCCGCGCGCACCTCGGACACGGCCGCCGTCTGCGACGGCTGCGCGGACTGGTCCTGGACGGCGCCGCCGTCGTCGTGGCCGGGCTCCTTCTGCCCGGACAGCAGGTCGGGCAGCGTGTACGAGATGCCGTTGACGCGGCCAAACTCCTCGTCCCTGCCGATGGTGTCGTCGTCGCCGCCGCCGCCGTCGTGCTGCGCGCGTGGTTGGGGCGTGCTGGCGCCGCTGCGCTCCGACGCCGCGGCGGAAGAGAGACTCGGGCTCGGCGTGTGCTTGCCGAGCAGCGCGTCCACCGTGTACGTCATGCCCTTGACCTGCTCGATGTTGCCGCCGTCAATCTGCCCGAACTGCAGGATCTTGCCGTCGGACGGCGACAGCAGCGCCTGCGGGTCCGGGTCCAGGGGCCGCGCGCCGGGCTTCAGCGTGCGGTAGAAGAAGGCCGCCAGGTTGGGGTACACGTGCAGGTCGGGCTCGGAGACTTCGGAGAGGCTGCGCGGTGTTTGGTTAGCAATTGCAGCGCTGCGGGAGTCACTCGTCGTGGCAACGTACTTGACGCCGAAGATCCAAGAGTATAGCTTAAACCCGGGCACGCGTAGGTAGTATGGTATCGTCAATTCGTTGAATCGTCCCCATAGACGAGATATGGCCTTGAGAGGCAGAGTAGACATCACTTGGACTTGCCTGGGCCTCCAGTGTTAGCTATCCGGACCAACACCGGGATCGTCGTCTTACCATGGTCCGTCGGGCTGTATTCTTGGTCGAGGCTTGGGCCTTTCACCGCCCTCCTGCTTCTCGCGCTCCCGCGCCTGGACCTTGTAGAACTGGACCAAGCCCAGGAATCCCACGCCGAGGCCGACCGGGATGTGGTACCACGTCACCTTTGTCTTGCGCAGGGCGTCGCCCAGCCGCTGCGAGAACCGCGGGCGCCGCTGCTGCTGCTGCTGGCCCGAGGGGCCGGACGAGAACTCGCGTGTCGCGCCGGGCGGTGTCCGGGGCCGCAGCGCCGCCGTCGCCGTCGTCGTCGAGGGGCGTCGCGTGCCCGCGCTCGCGAATTGGCGCCGCAGGGGGCTCAGCGCGTGGCCGCGCACCAGCCGCGCGGTGCCGAAGCCGAGTGTCGCCGCCATTGCCACCAAACACAGCCAAAGCTTGGTGTTTGGTTTTTCTGTGGTTAGGGTGAGCATGGGAAAGCTCCGCAGCTGTCGGTCGTGGGGGATGGGATGGGGGGGGCCTCGTAGGTTTGCTAGTGGCGCTCGGGACGTCACCAGACTGCGAGGCAGGTAAGCTCTCACACTACTACCTGTAAAGGTCGGTCTCGTCAGCGGCTGTGCATGTGTTTGGGGGCCCGAGGAGGGATTTGGAGGTGACGAGGCACGGTACTTGAAGACACTTGCAGAGTCATGAATGCCCAAATGTAGCCTCTCCCTAATTATCATCACAAGCCCCCTGTAAATACCTCGACCGAGGTATGCATAACTCATTTTACTTATGCTTACATAAATGCCTTCATGTCTCTGTTGTGCAACCGCTAAGCCTGAACAAGCCGCTGCACAAATTCACAAGCCGCTGGCACTAAAGCTACTACTAACCTACCAAGTACCAAGAACCTACTCTACCGTTAAGTAAGCTGGCTTGACCCAAGTTACCGCTCCCCAGCCCGATTTCAAAGCCACCGTGGAATCTCCAACCTGTCCAGAGTGTCCTCAGCCAGCTCTTTGTACCAACGCTCTGGCAAAATTGCTTCATCCCTGGCCCGTCCCGGATCCTGCCTTCTTATCAGCATATTCACTCGTCCATCTCCCCGATTTTGTGCGCGCCATTGCATGACCGACGTGCGCATGATCCACGTCACCAACTAAAACGTTGGCCTCTTCCCGCGTCGTTCGCCCGTTGTCACTTGGTTCAAAGCTTGCAGACTCGCTTGTTTTCTTCGCGCAGCCCTTCGAAAGCCGGCATGCCACGCGGCGTCTCTCGACATGGCTTCCCAGTCTGCCAGCAGCAGTGATGCCGCTCCCGAACAAATGAACATCAATCTTCAAATCATCTCCCCATCCGTTGGGGTCAGCCGTCCGCTCCTGTTTCCCGCCACACCAGCCTCGACAACAATCAAGACGCTCAAGGGCATGATCCGCGATACTCTCCCACTTCGACCGACCGATTCCAACCAGCGCCTTATTTACCGCGGCAAGGCTCTTCTGCGTGATGACGGGACCCTGCTCGATATCCTCGGCGCTGATGCCCTCCGAACCACCGACCAGCATACCATGCATCTCGTCCTGCGAGATGTCGAACAACCTCCGGCCCCGACTCCTGCCGCCGCCAGCAGCAGCGCATCGACTAGTAACCAGGCGCCCCGACCGATGCCGCGATTTATCAACCACTTGGGACATGGCTTGGGTGGGATACCAGCACCCGCTGGTGCCCCAGAGACCGCCCAGCCTGGTCAGCCACAAGTGCAGCCAAGAATGCCGTCGCCAGCGCCACTTGGGCAGCAGCTCCCGCCGCCCGCCGCGGCTGCGTTCCAGCAGCAGCATCAACAACTCACGAGCTGGCTTAATCAGGTGCAGCGGGAGGCTATGAGCCGAGCCGTCAACCAAAACCAGCGAGGAAGGGCGCAGGCAGGCATGCGAGGGATTGCGGATGCTGCGCGCGATCCCAGCAGTCGCCGGGGCAGCCCCGCGCCTACACATACCATCTACCGCGAAACACATGGCCCAAACGGGCGAAACTACCACATGGAGACCGTCATTCGCAACCCGGTACCGACTGGCGGCCAGACTGGAGCGTATAGCGCTGCGGACATTCAAAATATGGTACGCAACGCAGACGCTGGTCAAGGGTCGTCAGCCGCGGGAGTATCCATGCGTCGCACAGCATCGGCGGCTTCCTTACCACCGAGGTCTGCCCCTAGTCTTCTCAACATGGCTGCGGCACCTCAGCAAGGGCCGCAGCCTCGACAAGCCCTTGAACTGTACCTATTGTCTTCTCCCGAGGGTCCACGTGGCATTTTGATCAACAACTCAACCATGGAAACCTTTTACACACCGCGGAGCAGTACGCCAGCACCTGCAACCGCCAATCGTTCGCAAGTGACGGTTCGGGAGTGGCTGTTGGCGCCTCCTGATGGTCCCGGCTATGAGGATGCGTTTGCTGATATTCTCGATGAGCCGCATGAGCTTCCGAGGGAGCTTCCGAGGCGCGGTGCTTATAATCAACTCCATGCTCGTCATAATCAAGCCCAAGTCCATGCACCTATGCACCCACATCCGCCTGCCGCTATTCCACCGCAGGGAAGGATGAACCAGCCTGCGGCTCAACCTGCTCTGCAGCCCTGGCATGGGGCCAACCCAATGGCTGGGTTGGGCCAAATTCTGCTGCGATTAGGCCCCCATATCTGGAATATCGGCAGGCTTGGCTTCTTTGTCTGGCTATTTGTTGGACCAGACTCCAGTTGGACTAGATGGTTTGTCGTGGTTTCAGCAGCAGTGTTGATTTTCGTTATCGGCACTGGCGCTTTCAATGGCATGAGCGACCACCTTTGGCGCCCCATGATGCGTCACCTGGAAAATCTCTTCCCAACCCTTGACAGGCCTGGCCAACGACAGCC
>LUFD01000992.1:20927-39161 GCA_003025255.1 Cordyceps pruinosa | reverse complement strand
AAAAAAAAAACCATGTACATGAAGAGAGAGTAATAAATCAGGAGCTGATTAGAAGATCAAAAAATGTACTGTATATCCACATGACGACCCATTGAAGCTGAAGCACATCCACCAGAAATTGAAACAGACAACGTTAAAGGGGGGGGGGATGCAAGTCCAACATAGAGAGAAGAATTAGAAACGGCGGTCGGAAAGTAACCGTTTGAACCAACGGTTGGGTCACGCGGGTTACTAGTTCCGAGGGCCGTCTGCGGAGTTTGTCCGCGTCGTCGACAGCTCCGTGGCGCTCTCCGTGTCGAACGGCTTGGCCGGCGCCTTGGACGATCCGAGGAAGCCCGCGCCGAACCTGCTCTTCTGGCCGCTCGAGAACGAGTCCGAGGGGTAGTCGGGCGCGCGGGCGCCGCGCGGGGCGCCGCCGTCGACGAGCTCCGTGACGTCGGCGCGGCGGCGGTAGCGCACGTCGTTGTACAGGTTCTTGCACGCGGTCCACGACGTGACGGCGTAGATGACGGCGTTCCAGAACCCTTGCAGCGGCAGCACGAACGCGCTCATGAACTCGAGCACGATGCTGATCTCGCCGCGGTGGATGACCGAGTACACGCGGTTCGCGCTCGACGGGATCCACGTGATGAGGATGGCCGTGAAGAAGAGGATGGAGCACTTGGTGTACGACCACGCCGCGTTGTTGAGCTCGTGGTTGCGGCGGCGGTTCGGGTTCGGCACCCGGGGCACGCGCGGCGGCGCCTGCGGCCGCGTCGTGAAGCTGCTGATGGGCTGCGGCGCGGCGCCGCCGGCGGCGGTCCTGGGCGTCTCTGTCCGGCCCTGCAGCGGCAGCTCCACGTCCTCGGCCGACGTGGCGGACGCGACCGAGTGCGAGGTGACGTGGATGGAGTACGCGCGGCTGTCGTCGGGCGACGGCTTCGGCTGCGCCCGGATGTCGGTGTGGCGGCCGAACGGCGCGGGGGCGGCCCCATCGGCGGTGTTGATGGCCTCGCTGGTGATGGTCACCTCGGTGGTCCGCACCGAGTAGTGGGCGTCGCCGTTGACGGACAGCGGGTCGGGGTCGGACGAGTGGAAGTGGCGCAGCTGCTTGTGCTTCTCATAGATGGTGCGCCCGGCGCGGATGTAGATGAAGAAGGTGACGATGATGACGAGCCTGCTCGCGGATTAGTACGGGTTGGTTGTAAATGGTGCGGGGATGTATGAGGAGTCGTACCAGACTGGGCCGTAGAAGGACGCAATGCGCCAGATATCCCACTCGGAGGAGATCCAGCACCAGAGAAGGGCGTTGCCGTAGACTCGAACACCGTGGGAGTCCGTGACGAAGATAAAGACAAAGGCCGGGACCATGGGCACGCCGTAGCAAAGCAGCAGGTACGGGATCTCCATCCGTCTCAGGGAAACGGCGTCGAACTTGTAGTAAAAGGTGAGGTAGACATTGACAGCCATGGCTAATGTCCAGAAGGCATCAGCCGGCATGAACCTGCGCAGCCCGTGTTAGTGGTCTCCTCGCGAACTGCAGACTGCACGCCCAGCAGAAGCACACGTACATTTGAATGAGAAAGGCCTGGAACTGGCAGCCGGCGGAGAGGATGTCGGTCAGGTAGGAGCGCGACATGAGGGTGCCGACGTTGGTCATCATGTTGCCAAAGGACGCGTAGAAGACGAGGCGGTTGATGGGCTTGTGGAAGGCGCTCGAGCTGCAGAAGGTGACGATGGTGAAGAGGCAGCCGAGCAGCGAGAAGACGGAGCAGGCTCGCTCGATGGCGCTGATGGCCTCGAGCTGCCCGTCTGTGAGCGTGGACGGCATGGCTTCGACGGCCAACGGCGAGCAAACGGCGAGACGTGAGACCGGCCCAAGGCGTCGTCGACGAATTGTTATGGCTGAAAGGAAAGGAGGAACGATATAGATCGAGGATCAATACAACCAGGGGGGGTGGAAAGAGAGAGAGAGAGAGAGGGAAAGGAAAGACGTGAAACGTCAGTCGATGCTGAGTGTTTGAGAAGGGATTCGCAGCATGCAATCGGGAGGCGTTTGGTGGAGTCGGGGCGGCCTATATGTATTTGGAGGCCATCTCAGGTTCCGCCCACCAGCAACGACGGGAAATCTCCTGCACGAGATGCAATCTGCTGCGGTGCCCTCTTTGTTTCTCGATAATCCGAGTTTTCTCAAAGAGCCGGCTCAAAGAGAGGGTGGTCCGTGACCAGGCAAGACAGCGAAATATCCCAGGATGCAGTGGACCTAAGACTTGCCGATGGGCTTCTCTCCTCCTCCATGGTCCACGATGACAACCTCTGGCAGCATTGCCCCCGGCCTCGCAATGCACACCAGCCCATCCGAGTGCATATCCCGCTAACCCGTACGGGGAGACAAGTTGATCGTCGCCGGGGGACGAGGGGGGGGAGGCGAGAGGCCTTGACTGGCCTTGACTGGCCTTCACCCGGCTGCTACGTCGGCGTTGAGGCATGTGACGGGGAAGCTGAACTGCCGCTTTCCTGCACCCCCTGCGACGACGCCCAACTCGGAAGCTGTCCAGAGACGATGCGCAGGGGGGCTCCTGTCCAGGCTATTGGTCGTCTGCCGCGGTCTGTCCTGCAGATTCGAACTTTACCCAACGACCGCGCCGACGACGCACCTCGATGACTCGCCCGCCCGGCGGCCAGCCACTTTTCCCGGGGTCCCTCCCACCCACTGGTCGCTTATCAGTATTCCGCGGGGGGGCAGACAATGAAAGAGAAGAGACATCGCAATAACCCAACAGAACTTGCCCATGCCTCCCCCCCCTTCCTCGCCCGCAGAGAGACGCACCGCGAACCAGCCAGAGGCCGCTCTGCTGAGACACTTTTTCTGGGGAAGAGGGACATTTCCCGTCTCAGGCACCCAGCGGGCCAAACCACCAGTCTGGGCGGTTGGAAAAAGGCGTTCTGGGCGAGGAGAGAGACGACCGGCTGCCGATCTTAGCCCCAAGTACGAACATACCATGTATGGAAGCATCGGCGCCCGAGTTAGACTGTTTCAGAGGTGACCTTTCCGGGGCTCGATTCCGCCGAGGGAAGTTCCATTTTATTTTCTTGGTAGAGTAGTGTGGGAAAGCCGTGCAGGTTGGCTTTCAACTCATAGATCATCGGCTCTGTTCATATATCTGAAATTGCCTAGTGGTGTTTCTCCCGACAACACGCAGCGGATCTTCCTCTGACTCGATATAGTCCACGGAGCGAAGGAGAACGAGACGGAGCCCAAGCAAGAGAAAAGGAGGCGAAACAACACAAACGGTGTGGCGGGAGTCTCTCATGCAGCCGAAGCGACAAATGTCCCGAAACCTCAGACAGGATTCATGCAGTGATGAACACCTCCCCCTCCCCTCCTCGCACACAGAGAGGAGCCCTGGATTTTGCTTCTGCGGCCCCGCTACCGCCCGCCGCCCGCCCATTGTCTGCACAAGGTCGACCCCTTTCTTCGGTGGCTGGCAGCCCGCAGGACGACTCAGAAGGGCTTGATTACTCTGCAAGCCACCCCGAGCTAGAAGCCAAGGGTGAAATGAGCGAAAAACAAGCAGCAAGACAACACAACGGTGTGTGCCGCTACTGGCGGGCAGGGGGGGGAACCTCACCAACAGGCTGTCTGTGCGTTTCATGGGCACCACAGTGAAGGGATCGACAAGGCGCGGCAAAACGGCTGCCTGCCTGTCCCGCAAGTCATGCCTGCCCACTCCGCCGTTGATCTTTCTCATTTTCATCCTCGAGCCATTGATATATCAGCGCATGCCACTCGACGGATAACGGAATTTTTCATCTGGACCTCATTTCGCGGTCTCCATAGCCCGACCCCGGCCGACCACGACAACTGGCTGCAAGCGAAGGTGGCGGCGAGCAACCCTGGCCGGGGTTACATCGTCGGCCGATGAACAGGAAGCCGTTCCAGGAAACCGTGCCTGACGGCTAAGTGCATCTCATCTTTTGGCAGACCTCAGCCCATCAGGACTTCGGAAAGGATCGTCCACAAGAAGCGGAGCCTGTCATTGATGCCACAAATTGCCGAGAAACCGGTTGGCGGGTGCTCCTATCCTATCCCGAGCTTGCGGGCCTCTCTGTTGGCAGCGACGGCGATGCAATCATTCAATTAATACGGACTGAACCCCGGCTAGCAATTCTCCTAACAGCCCCAACCGCATCCTCTAGTTCTCCTAGTTCGCCTGGTTCCTGGACAAGGCGAGGTTGAGCGTCACGCCACCCATATTCTGGACCTCTTGCAATATGCATGTCTCTGCCTTCATTGATTCAGGAGTCGCTTGGAAGAGTTCCCCGCGAAGCGCACTAACAATGAGATGCTTGTGATCTGCGATGGCTCTGTCCAGGCCCGGCGCATCTGAGTTCGATAACACCGCGTAGGTCATACGAACATCCTCGGTTGGCACCAGGTTGGCCTGCTTCCGTAGCTTCTGAACTCGGCTGATGAGATCGCGTACCAGCCCCTCTTCCTCAAGCCTGGTGTTGGACTCGATATCAAGCAACACCATGATACCATCGCCAACGGCCGCCTCCCATTTCGGCTTGCCGGCTTCTCCTGTTTTATTACTCTGCCGAACTGATCGTACAAGTGTGATGTCGCCTTCCTCGAGTGTGACCCCCGCCACTCCAAGCACCTTCGTCCGCTGGAAACTGCGCAACTGATCTTGCGTAAGTCCCGGCAGTGCTTTTCGAACAGACTGGACCTGGCGTTTTAGCTTCTTCCCGAGTGTGGGCCAATCAACCCTCGCTTCCAGCTCGACACCGTACTTGGCTTCGTCGGAGCTCAGAACTACCGTGTGAATGTTCAGTTCTTCCCGAACATAGCCTGTAACTGGCTCTAGGTCCTTCAGCTGTTGCTCATCGGCGATAACTACGACACCCGAAAGGGGCGTCCTCAGGGATAGACCATTGCGTTCGCGCGCCACGCGTCCAAGCTGAACAACTTGCTGTAAGAGGCGCACCTTCCGCCATATGCCTTCGTCAAAGAAATGGACAGCTGGAAACGGCAGAAAGTGTACGCTCCGAGCGTCCTGAAACTCGCCCAGAACTGAGCTGAGATATGATTTCAGAAGGCCATAGATATGCTCCGTAATGAATGGTGTAAACGGCGCAAGAGTTCTCACAAGAGTAAACAACACTTGCAACAGACATTGAAGGGCTGTGGACGTATCTTTTTGCCCGGAGCCAACTACACCCTTGAGCCGCTTTCGGTTATATCGAATGTACCAGTTGGTCAGGTCGTCAATAGTGGCCAGCAGACGCGGGACAACGGTGTATAGGCGATAAGCTAACAAATCGGTTAGTTATTGGATATCAGAAAGGCTACGTATACTTGCCGGCCATCTCCTGTTCGACGAATTGCAATAGACTTTGACAGTTGGCAAGGATCCAGCGGTCCATGACGTTGGTCAAGTCAGCGGCTGCGAAATCGGGCGACATCACCAAGTCGTCTCCGTAATCAGCTTTGTACAAGGTTGCTTGTTCCGAGAAGAAGCGGTAGCTGTTCCATAGTGGCAGCAGTACGTGGGAGATGCTTTCTTTCACGCCCGCCTCCTTGAAGCGCAGTGGTTCCGCTTTGACAACTGGCGAACTGATCAAGTACAGCCGCAGCGCATCTGAGCCGTATTCATCAAATACCTTTGTGGGTGCAGGGTAGTTTTTAAGACTCTTGGACATCTTCTTGCCGTCTTCCGCAAGAACCATACCATTCACCAATACATTTTTGAATGGGGACTTCTCAAAAAGCAAGTTCCCAAGGACGGTGAGTGTATCAAACCAACCGCGGGTTTGATCAAGACCCTCGGCAATGAAATCGGCAGGGAAGTGCCCATTCTCCAAAGCGTCCTTATTCTCAAAAGGGTAGTGGACAGACGCGTACGGCATGCAGCCAGAATCAAACCTGGCGCTGTTAGTGGAGTCGTTCAGGTCGAGGGTATATCACAAGACTCACCAACAGTCGAGAATCTCGCTGACTCTATGCAGCTGGCTGTTTCCATTCTTTGACGGTATGGTAATGTGGTCGATCTTGTCCCGATGAAGGTCATCCAGTGGCCCATCATAGCCGCTGAGCTGACGCAATTACTCAACGCTGCCAACACATACGAGCTCTTCAAAGTCATCGCTTGCCCAGATAGGGATAGGGGTACCCCAGTATCTGTTTCGAGAGACATTCCAGTCGTGGGCCCCGGATACCCAATTCGCGAATCGCTTGTCTTTCACAAATGATGGTACCCATTTTGTGTCTGCGAGATTCGCTTGCATGGTGGGAATAGCGTCCGTGACCTTCACAAACCACGATGAGACAGCGCGTCGAATGAGCTGGGTGTCTGAGCGCCAGCAAAATTTATCGGAATGCATAATCTGACTCTCGTGTACTAGCCGTCCCGTCTTCCGCAGGTCCCGTACGATGGCTTTATCTGCGTCTTTGACATGTTGACCGGCATACTCAACGACGTCCGAGGTAAACTGACCCTTTTCATCCACAGGGCATGGGGGTAGGCGATGTGGAGAGATGAAGCCTGCTGCTGTTGCTGCCTCATAATCCTCCTCTCCGAAAGCTGGGGACTGCGGCACGAGCCCAGTACCCTCACCAGCTTCGACATAGTCGGCTGCGATAACCTGGAAGCAGTCTGAGAACTGCTCTGTAAAGTACGGAAAAAGTGGTTTGTATTTCCAGCCAACCATTGCATGGCCTTTGATTTTGCCCACAAGCTTGTACTTGGCATTGGCCAGGTCTTTGTAGAGCAGTTTGAGGCCATTCTCCAGGGTGACATAGTGGTTTCCGGTTTTCTCATCGAGAATCATGAGATACTCGAAATCATTGTGCACAGCAATAAGCAGGTTCGAAGGCAGCGTCCACGGTGTCGTAGTGTAGGCCAATAGTGATAAATTGCGCCTCTCGGTCTGGCCCACGACGGGAAACGAGACCACAGTGGCCGGGTCCTGAGTCATTCGCTCGGCTTGTTTCGATTCCATGTGGCTCAGAGGAGTACACAGAGCGGTAGAATACGGCATTACTTGGTATGATCTGTAAACCAAACCTTTGTCGAAAAGCCGCTTGAAAACCCACCACTCTGTTTCCATGAAATTCACATCCATAGCCTAGGCGAATCAGAGAATCAGCATGTGGACAGACCCCAGCGCAGCGACTGCTGACCTTGTAATCATTGTCCATATCAATCCATCTTCCCAAGCGTTTGATGGTATCTCGCCACTCGGACGCATATCGCATAACAATGCCGCGGCACTCGGCGTTGTACTTGGCCACGCCCATCTGCTGCACGGCATCTCGCCCTGACATACCCAGGCGCTTATCGATTTCGTACTCGACCGGTACACCATGTGTGTCCCACCCGAATCTGCGCACAACGGAATATCCTTTCATGGACCAATATCGAGGTATGATGTCCTTGATGGTTGAAGTAAGAAGATGCCCGTAATGGGGTAACCCTAAAGGTGTGTCAGACAAGAACCAGGAACGTAGAACGCCATGGCATAAGTGTACCAGTAGCTGTCAAGAAAATCCAGATTAGCCATCTGCGGCAAAGTACTCAAGTACATAATCCTACCAAAAGGAGGCCCATCATAGAAAGAAAAGCGAGGTCCGTTTTCCGTGAGCCGAAGCTGTGTCGCAAATGCGTCTACTTCGTCCCAGAAACGAAGCGTGTCTTCTTCTAGCCTGGGGAAATTTACGCTCATTTTTACAGATTTCTCGATATGGCCGTGAATGATGTCTTGGATGCTTCAGTCAGTGCTGATGTATGTTGGAGTGTAGTTATACAGCGACGTTCCCGCCCGTGAGTCACGGCTCGTGGTGCGCTTACCCGCCGAGAGCGGCGCATTGGTTATGCTGCAAAGTCATTGATACCGAGTCAATAATGAAAACCGGTATTTACACGTCACAACAATGAGTAATTACCAAACTGGAACCATACCAGCTGGGGCATGCAATCCAAACCATCCTGCAGCCAGGGGCAGCTGGGCTCCTCCAACGCTCCTGCCTCCTGCAAAGCCCATCAGCCGCCTGCAACAACATCCTTTGCCGTGCAATCTTCGCCTATCCTTACCTCTCCTATCAAATCCAATGCTCACTTTTTGTCCCTAGTTAGCCGAGGCTCACGACTCAGTCCCTGCGATGGAGTATTCGCCACAATTGATCCCGCCCCAGATAGATCCAGCTTCAAGACCGACAGCCTCCTAGGACTCGAACTACCGCCTGGCGTTGGAAGACCTCCCTTGACCCAGGCTTTCTCTTCCAGATCCTCTCCATTGCAGCTAAATCCAAGTTCTTTCCCTGCCTCGTCACCGGGGTCGGCCCAGGCCGATCGAGACCGAAGCTCTTTCTCTCTTCTGAACGACAACGACCCAAAGGCAAAAGGCAAATCAACAACTTGTCGGCATCATGCACTCATCATATGGCTACGGAGCTTCAGGATACGGCTTAAGCGGGTCAGGCTACGGCTATGTCACCATTGCTACC
Organism: Cordyceps pruinosa; assembly: GCA_003025255.1. Classification (NCBI taxonomy): domain Eukaryota; kingdom Fungi; phylum Ascomycota; class Sordariomycetes; order Hypocreales; family Cordycipitaceae; genus Cordyceps; species Cordyceps pruinosa. Next base: position 30,673 of record LUFD01000992.1, on the reverse strand, counting down.
GGCCTCGAAGGGGGATCGGGCACTTCCAAGAGGTCGCGTCGCAGCAATACCTTCTCGTGGTTTCCAAACGGCTATACCGCCATGTCTAGTGGAAAAGTTATTAAGAAAGCTCCCTCTTCTACCCCCCAAGCGAAGCGCCATCGGCATCGAGCAGACAGCGGCCCTGCGTCATCCATCTTTTCACCGTTGCAGTCTGGTATATCCTCACCCAAAGGGAAAGTGTCTTTGGAGTCGCCTGGTGAGCCGAGAAGCGCGGAACCGGACGCAAGGCAATCACGGGATGGCCGCCGACATTCAGCAGCCTCGCGCCACGAAGCGCATCCTCATCGAAAATCGAGCCAACACAAACAGTATCCGGGCCAACACAAACAGTATCCGAGCCAACACAAGCAATCCCCGCGCAGGAAGTCACAGACTAAGAATAAAGGCATACCAAGGCACAGTTTTGCAAGTCTGACATCGCGAGGCACGGCTCCCTCAACTACGTCGGAGCGACAGAGGAGGACGACCAAGGCGGTCCAAAAGAAGAAACCCAAGGGCGGCTACGGGCTATTCGGCTGCTTCGGGCGTTAATTTCATCGCGCATGATGCCGTGATGCGTGAAAATGTGAAGGATGAATGCAGTTTTGTTAGGTTTGTGCGCTCTCCGTTGATGACTACCAGAGACAACAATGCTGTAATGGAGTACTAGAAGTTCATTCTGCATGCTTACTTGTTACTAGAGTTATAAATAATAGATATCACGTTGTACTTTTCCATTGCTACTCGGTCCCTCGTCAAAGAATTCTGCCCGAGGTTCCTGATGAATGGAGCGGCCTGGGATGGAGCCAACCGATTCTGAGATTCCCTTGTAGCGGCGAGGATCAGCTTGGAGAGCAGGACGGACACCGATGAAACATTGATACTGTGTCCTTGTCGATCAGGATCCGCAACTTTCCACTCCGCATTCGTGGGAGGATCTGCCACCCATCTTCTCTGCCCTAGGACAGTCACTAGGAATTTTCCGCTGCTGCAGCGCGACAGCCACAGCTGTGAGGATTGCTGCGGGGATTGCTGCCAACATGTCACAAAGAGACGAGCGGCATCCAGTGTACAAGACAAGTGTGCAGCCCGCATACAAGATTGCGCAGCGTGGCTGGCCGTCGAGTCCACCCTCTCTTCCCACACCAGCAAGACCACGCCTTCGGTACAGTGGTGCGCGAACTACACACGGCCAGCCTCCCCCATGCCTTCTGCAGGCAGCAGGCTTGGCCTGTCACCGAAGGCGTGCCATGAGGCGCTCCCTGCGACTGCGTCGTCTTCCGCGATAGCCCTGCCTAGCTCGACGCCACGCAGCCGTCCGCCCACCCTGGCGCAGCCCTCCGAGCTTTGACAGCGTGGGAAAAGCACGCTTTGTTTCCTCGCGTGGGCTGGCGAGCACGGCGAGGCTGGGCCCGCGGCGACGCGCGGGTTGTGGGCCGCGCCGCTGGTCCATCTCTGTCGCAACGGCTCGTCTCAGGGGGACAAAGGCGCGCCGGTCTGGACTGCGGAGGGCTAACAAAGGCCCGTCCACTATTTATCTTCAGGAGGAGGAGACGTGTCAGCTGCGGCGGGCGACGGACTCATCAGCTAACAATGTGAAGTGTGGAGGGCCGGGAGGAGCAGTGAGGAGCCGACAGGAGCAGTTGGTGGATGGGCTGAGCCGTCCGCTTCGTGGCTCACGGCTCGCAGGTCTGCAACCTTGTTGACTGGGGGGTTTGAGGGTCACTTGAACTGGTGAACCACCCCCGCTCGCTCTGGGCATGCGGATGGATGGATTGCATCTGCACCGATACTGTTGGGTGACTGAGTTGCCTCAGTCGGCACTGCCGACGCTCAGTGCGCTTCCGCGTCTCAGTTGGAGGGATTTGTGAGCTGCCACGTCTCCCATAGTTGTCCTGGTTTGTGCTGGCATGGCCAAGGGACAAAGGTACAGAGACACAGGTCCCTGGCAGGCAGGAGAAGGGCTCTGCGTCCAACAACTGCACGCCGTACACCGTCGCGACGACAACTCGTCTGCAGGACTAGCGGCGGCGCCTTGGCTCTCCGTTGTAAATCACTGCACCAGATGCTAGTCTGCATGTTCTCTGTGGCCATGCCCTTGCAGTTGTCACAGAGGAAACAATCCCTGTGGCGGCAAGCCCCCGCCGCAGAGTCTGCCATCGCGCCGCCTTGGGCGATGCGGGTTCGTTATTACTTGCATTCTCGTTAAGCACTGTGACGGCGCGTTTCCTGTGCCACGACAAACTCGGTGGTCATCCCCAGACCCCTCGGCCGCCCAATCAATATCCTCTCTCGCATCAGCTCCGGCTGGAGCAAGACCCACGCTGCACCCGTCTCCGCGTTGCTCACGGAGCGACCAAGTGAGAAACCGGCCCCAAAAGTCCCATCGTCCCGCTGATACTGCAACTCGCTGCATCTGGAGACCCCCTTGGTGTGCATGGCTAGCGGCGGTGCTCTCTCATGGCCTCGTACGGAACAGTACAAGAACTGCCCCCTCCCGGCCGCCACGGCTGCCAGCCCTGAACGTTGTACATTCGGCCGGGGATCGTTTTTTTTCTTTATCCTCTGTTAGCTTTTTCCTTCTGTGCTTCGAGATATACCTGTTCAGTCGCTCCCCGGGCCAGATTTCGTGCACACAAGATGACAGCATGCATAAGCACAAGACAAAGTCCAAATCGCACCAGCACCGTTGGGGCGCCTGGTCGGAATGGACCTGGGATAGCACCCAGCAAGCCAACGTGCGCGTTCGCCAGGATTCCCAAGGTATGTACTGTCGCTTTGCGCCCGGGCCAGCGTCCCCCAGCATCGGAGACACCCATGGAGTGAAGCCAGACCCTGCTGGGAAGGAGCCCAATCCCGCGAAAGTACACTGAATTCGCATCCCGCAGGCCATCTTGATTACGAATGGGATCAGCAAAACCTAGTCCAAGCAGGTCATGCGCGGACCCCTCGCGACGGCGCAGTGGAGGACATAACAGATCGTCTAAGCTCTCTGTCAACGACTACAAATGAAGCTCACTGTATGAATACATTTTTTGCTACGTTTACAAGGGGCATTACACGTCTCCTAGTTTTTGGTTGCCGTTTTTTTCTGCTTCGCTTTGATCTTCAGCCTCCACCGAGACTGGCCTCCCAATACCACGTTTTCTGCCGCTCGGCCTCAATACTGACGCACGACAAAGTCGAACAAACTGAAGAGTATGCCTACGCAGACGACGCACCGGAACCGTCAAAGTCGAAAAAATCCAAATCAAAGAATAAAGACAAAGAAAAGTCGCATCGCCGACACGCCAGTTCGGACGGCAAATCGTCCAGCGCATCACAAGACGACGCGGCGCATACGGGACGTGCCGGCCTGCAATGTACGTTGCGCAACATTGGCGATACCCCGGCCATGACATTTTCTTACCTGCGCAGATATAGAATCTTCTTACGAAACCGAGTACCAACCGAACGTGACTGGTATGTGGCTGCTTACACGGTTGTGACAGGGTTGCTGATGGGACAGTGGCTACGGTTAACTATTCGCAATATGGATCAGGGCGAGCTGCCTACTCCAGCGGTACGAATTCGAAGTCACAAATGTTGACTGGGCTAATTCGAACGAATTGAAAGAATGGGCACGACGAGGCAGATACGCGGCATTCGCTGAGGCGAGTGAAGCAACTTCCAGCCAGACCACAGAAGCGACGCAACAATACACTGGGGAAGAATTTGACGGAACTCTCGCTAAATACGGTACATTTCTCTTCAGCGTCCATGAAGTCGTCGCTAATAGATTCAGGTGAGGTGCAAAGCGGATCCGAAGGATCACCCACACCACAGCCTGAGACAACCGCGGAAGGTGAACACATACCTGGAATGGCAGAGACTGGCGCGGGCGAGCTTGATCCACGTATGTATCACACCGGCCGAGGGAGCTGAAACAAGCTGACACGCCGACTCCAGGATATCGAATAGAGCACTCGACCCGTTTCCAGCCGGGAGAGGTACGTCCCGGCGCTTTCCAGCTCGTCCGCTTACACGGCCTGACACATTCTCCGAACAGATCTTTAAAGTGCACTGGTCCGAGCCGCAAGGCTCGTTGAGCGAACAATCGAAATCCTCGTCGAAATCCTCGTCGAAGAAGCAGGACCTGGAAAACAAGTTTGGAACAAAATTCTTTGTGGGCTTCAGGCGATTCATCGTCGTCGCCAACGACCAGGGCCACTGCACATGCGTGTAAGTCAGCATCGCGTCAGGTGACGCGGGCGGGAGCCATGCTAACCGCCGCTCCGTATATCCAAGGCCGATCCTCACCTACGGCGGCAAGGGCTGCAAGAAGCACGGGGTCAAGCCCGAAAAGCACGGCATCGTCTACGAGCGGGGCCAGAAGGCGAAGAAGCTCGACGGCGAGCCGTCGATGGGGTTCTCGCCCGTGCGGGTCGAGATGACGGAGGAGGGCGAGAAGATCTCGAGAGAGTCTAGAGTCAACTACTCGAAGCTTGTCACCGTCGAGCACAATGTCAAGGTGTTTTTCATCGGCCACGTCCACCCCAGCGACTGGCAGATTGTCGGCGATGCCGTCAACCACTGCTGGAACAAGAAGATACATCAAAAGCAGCGCCACAAGTGAGCCCCGTGACGAAGCTGCAGCGAGGCGAGCCGTTGTAAGGATTAGGCTTTGCGGCTTGTGTGTGGGCACGACTTGGCTATCAGCGCCGCCCTGATCCCGGGCCTATCCATGGGACACGTGGGGGTTTTGTCGGTCTTTTGCGTACGATTTTCGCTTTATGCATGAGGACTCGTATCTCATGAGAGCGCCATGCAGGATTACAGTATGCATGGCCCCGGGTGCCCCTCTCGACCATGGCATCGTCGCCTCCCCCGTCCAACAGAGACAGAACAACAGTACACGGCAACACTTGCAATAGGCAGAGGGCCTCGGTCTCTCGCTTGGAGTTTCACTAGCCTTCACCGTTGAGCGCTTAGCGTCAGATAATGCATCTTCACTCAATCATCATGACCAGGAAGGACTGTTCACTCAATCATGACCCTGAAGGACTGTCCGATGGTATCACGCAATAGAGGCGCCGCGTCGGGCACGATTTGTAATACGGCAGATGGCTTCCCCAGAAATGAAAACGCCGGGCAAGCCGCCCTGCAAACCCACCGGGAAAGGCTTCTTAGTCCCACGGGCAGCGAATGACAGCACGGTGAACAGCCCGCTACAACCGGCCGATAGAAAATCCGGGACGGCGGAAAACTCCACCAAAGCCTCGGCTTGTCTCCCCGCAAACCGCTGTTTTCTCCGTGTCCGACCGCTGGGGTTCACCTCGGCCACCGGAGTCCACGGACTTGAGACGGTTATATCACTGCCCCGGTTCCCATCTCGTCCCCCTTTGTAGATTCTGTCTCTTTCGTATCAAACTTCTCTTTGACATCAGCCATCTTATTCAACTTTAACTGTTCTGCGACGTACTAGCGCATCCCCAACCAAGCACCTAGCAACCAGCGCTACACTGAGCCTCGGCTAAAACCCTGTTGGCCCGCCAGAGCTTCGACCATTCGCCCTGATTCTTTGCTTCCTCGATCATAACCTCATAAACGAAACAATCCATTCACACAATGTCTGAGGCAGTTCTGACAGACTTCCCCTCGCTCTTCTCCCTGAAGGGCAAGGTCGCCGTCGTTACCGGCGGCTCCCGCGGCCTGGGCCTGCACGCCGCTTCCGCGTACGTCCTCCGGAAGCATCCCCTCCTCCCCCGGATCCCCCCTCGATCAAGCTAACACACCGCACTGCAGATTCCTCCAGGCCGGCGCCGCCAAGGTATTCATCTCGTCGCGCAAGGCCAAGGCGTGCGACGAGGCGGTCAAGGCGCTGCTCGCGCAGCCCAACCTCGCGCCCGGCGCCGAGGTCATCGCCGTGCCGGCCGACTCGTCGACGCTCGCCGGCATCCAGCAGCTGGTGGCCGGCGTGCGGCGGCACACGGAGCACGTCGACATCCTCTTCGCCAACGCGGGCGCGACGTGGGGCGCGCCGTTCGACCAGCACCCGGACGAGGCGTTCGCCAAGGTCATGGACCTCAACGTGCGCGGCGTCTTCAACGCGATCCGCGAGTTCGCGCCGCTGCTGGAGCGCCGCGGCACCGTGCGCGACCCCTCGCGCGTCATCATCACGTCGTCGGTCGCCGGCCTCGCCCTCGGCACGCTCGGCGCGCACGGCACCTACGGCTACTCGGCCTCCAAGGCCGCCGTCCTGCACCTTGGCCGCAACCTCGCCGTCGAGCTCGGCCCCCGCCACGTCACCGTCAACTCGCTCTGCCCGGGCTTCTTCCCCAGCAAGATGTCCAACGGCCTGCTCGAGCTCACCGGCGGCGCCGAGCAGATGGCCCGCGGCAACCCCATGCAGCGCCTCGGCGAGCCCGAGGACATTGCCGGCGCCGTCGTCTACCTCGCCAGCCGCGCGGGCGCGCACGTCAACGGCGAGACCCTGGCCGTGGACGGCGGCTCCCTGTGGCAGCGTGGCGAGGTGGCCACTGCTGCCAAGCTGTAAAATAGTCGTGATACGGATATAATAAAACAAGGTTTTGAACACCACACTTGTCAAGTAATTTTCTTCGCAAGGTCTATATCATGTCGCTATGCAAGCTCCGCACGGATGTAGTACTATCGCGACTCCTTTGCCCCCCCGTTGAGCCCTGGCGGTTAGGATACTGGCTTTCGCGCCAGCCAGGCGTTGGCCCTGTATGTCGTCTGCAACATGCTGTCCCTGTCCTGAATATATGGCGCTTCGATGCCTGTCTGCAGCCACTCGACGACGAACCCCAGCCTGGGGAGCAAGGCCATGACCTCGTCGTTGGCCAGTTCGAAGCTGCCCGGGTCGGCAATCCCGGACGAGTTCTTATGGTCGTGATCGCCGTCCCCGTCGTCATCGGTCCCGTGGTTGCCCGGCGCGTTGTTCTCGAAATGCCACAGCAGGGGGCCGACGTTGACCAGGACGCCGCCGGGCCGCAGGCAGTGCCTGATCACCTCGAGGTAGCGGATCAGGTTGGGCGCCGTGTCGAGGAAGAAGGCGCACGCCACCGCGTCGTACTGCTCCCTGTGCTCGTCGTCGCCGTACAGGCAGAGGAAGTCGGCCGCGCACATCGTCATGATGCCGCGGTCGGCGGCGGCGGCGAGCGCGGTCGCGGGGTGGATGTCTGGCACCGCGTACCCCCGCAGATGGTTCTCGCGCGTTAGATGGTTGGAAAACGTGTGTACCCAGGGGTAGATGGTGAACTGCTCTGCACGCTGGCACCCATTCAGGATGAAGGAGGAGGCGATGAGCTGGTGATACGAGATCTCATTGCCCTCCGTTTCAAAGCCGGCATGGCACAGATCGAATACTAGTCTTCCCAGACCAGCTCCGGGAACCAGCACCTTGTAAGGTCTCTCACTTGCCGACTTGGACTTTTCTTCGGCCAGGGCCTTCATGATGGGCCCGTAGGAAGCCTCTCTTTCCTTGGCGCCGTCCGTCGTCCAGTCACGGTAGAACTGGCGAATCGTGCTTCGGGCCTTGTCAATGTCTACGTGTTTTGCAATGCCGGCCCATTCATGCGGCATGCCTACGTCTGTTCCACCGGGTGCATCCACCATGCCCTGGAAAGCTTGCAGCCCAGACTTTAGAATGGCTCTGGCGAGCTCGGCATTGGAGTCGATGGCCGCATCAGCCTTGTCGAGGGTTTCCAGAAAGTTGAAGGGAGGTCCTGCCAGCATTTGCCACTGGGCCTGAGGGAGGGCATAGAAAGAGCGCCTTCTTAGATGAGTGACATTAAAATGAGCAATTTTCGCATATTGTCTATATATGATTCATTAGCTGGCTGTCTGTATCCAGGCGTGGCTGAGCACGTACGAGAAGGAGTCTAAGGCGGAGAAAATGACCCTCACTTCCTCCGGATCGCCCATATTGTCTTCCACGCCGCCCCACGCACTCCCTTCGGAAGGCTGAGGTTGGGCCGGTGCATTTTGCAGTGCTGGATTTGCTTCCGATGTCATGCTCTGAGGGGCAGCTTGGATCGGGCCGCTGGAACCAATGCTGGCAGGGTATAGCGAGATGCGGGGCAACGAGGGGTAAAATTGAATGTTTGAAGCTTGCAATTATATGAAGCACGTCTCGATCGCCGGCCGCTTTGTCACGGGGCGAAATAGGGTTGAATATCCTGGTTTGTGAGAAGACTTGGCCGCTATCGCGGTTTTCTGTGTGGGTTGATATTGTGCCATATCGGGCGATTCCTGGTGGCTACAGCGCCAAAGCCGACCAATCATGTGACTTGTTTGATGGGGAGCTCCCGACTTTGAAGCTGGCCCTTTCAACATCAGCAGCAGCAGCAGTACCGGATCAGGGAGCGCTTTTCTTTTGCGCTGAAAATGGCCGTCAAAGAGACGCAGACTGTCGAGGTGTCGATACCGCTGCCCAAGTCGCTGGACACGCGCGTCTACATCCGCGTCGCGACGCTCGATAAGGCGGTGATGGTCTCCCTCACGACGGCATCACAGGAAGACGTGGGAACGACGACGCCAATGGGCTCCATGGTCTATGCGCTTCCTGATGTATGTTCTCCAATGTACGGCGGTTACGGGGATTTCTGACCGTCGATAGAGATTTAATCCCCAGCAGCCACTGGCCACTACGATCTTCACGACAGAGGCCACGTTTGAATTCACAACGCGAACCGCGAGGATTCTCGCTAGAAGGGCACATCGCCCCGTCTATGTGACCAACTCCATAAGCTTCGTAAATGCCGGCATGGGTGGCACCGTGGAAGAGGAGATGGAGGCACTGAAGGGTGTGATTGAGGTCGTTTCGGACCAGCTGAGGAAGGAGGGCCTACTCGAGGGCACGGAAAGCAGCCAGGCTTCATAACGCTATGCTGCAGGCTTCGATGCTTGCTCAACTATGTTTTCCTTCGGGGCGCTCCGGCGGGCAGCGACATGATGCTATTCCGTTTGCTTCAGCCCAGACGGGGCCAGCCATAGGAACCAGCGCAGGATGGAAGTCACCCGATGGGTGTGAACTCGCATGCGTGCGTCCCTGTTTGGCACAGTCAGTGGGATCGCAGCGAGCGGGACAGGTCTTGCGGCGGCCTCGGAGGTGTTGGAAAGGGGCGGGCGCCGCAGTGATGTGGGGAGATGAATCGGCCGGAATCCTGCATGTTTGCTGTGTGTGACGGCCTGCAGCGAGGGCCAGCCGGTCACATCTTGCGAGGGCCGTTGCCTGGGAAGTCATTTCGCAGTATTACTGAGCAGTAGGCTGAGGCTACACAGGAAACAAGGAACGGCGATTACTGCATTGCACTATATACAGTTGCAATCTCTACTGGGGCGATGGTGGTGAGGGGAGTGGTGATGGCGTTGGGGGCTGTATGTGGTCGTTGTGTATCGTCGGTCGCAACGAGTAAAAATGTAAAGCGAATAGTGATGATTTGTTTGCGCGTGTTTGTGCTGGCGGAGTGAATCAGGGTGCACGGGTTGAGGCAAGGGTGAGCAGGTCTTCAAGGTCTGGTGATGCTGTGCGGTGGTGTCTCTGGTGTTTTGCATGCCCGGGACCGCGAGTTATCGTTATCACGCCTTCCGTACTTGGCAGCTGGGACCTACCGCTCTGGTCGCCGACTTCCGCCTCTTTTCCGTCTTCTTACCAGGAGCAAGGCCAAACGCAATATTTCGGCGTCTGCGTTTCACTGTTCGACAAGGAAAAAAAATCAGCA
>LUFD01000990.1:0-11409 GCA_003025255.1 Cordyceps pruinosa | reverse complement strand
GGGGGGGGGGGGGGGGGGTATCAATCAAGTGCGTCGAGGGAATTTTATCGCGGGTCGTCGGGCGGGAGTGCGTCGGTGTCGTGTCTTGAGGCTTCTGGGGATGCTGGCGTTGCCAACCCGGGTGAGGGACAATAATGTCAGTAGTCGGCCTGTAGCAGACAATGCAGCGCGACAGGGTTGCAGTCAGGCGCCGGACAGCGTGGCAACGGGGCGGGATGTAGGCGGCGGTGCTGAGAGGCGGCGGTCGTCTTGTTTCCGGGGCAGGCGGAGGAGGAGACAATGGCAAGAGGCGGGCAAGAAGAAAAACAAGCACAGTGCAAGGTTGAAGCCAAGAATAAGTCGAGGCGGCGCGCGGTGGAGGAGGATTGAAGAGTGGAGGGCCTGGACCATTTCATCGCAGAACAAGGTGCGAGGAGGTACTAAGGTACGTACCAAGGCTTGGATGTCTTCGCCGGCCTCTCCACCCACCTAAAATTGCCAGCTGGCTCATGCATACCTTCTCTTGAGCAATCTGCCCACTCTCGGGCGGCCGCCGTCTCAAGCCACAACACGTTCAATACGGCAATAGGTGCTTGCAGTGCATGTGGCCATGGCTCGCACGCCTCATCTCTTCCCGCAAGGCAGCAAGGCTAGCGAGGTACGATACGAGAGCTGGCCACTACCCACTGCCTCAGCTGCATCCACGTCCCTGTCAGCGCTGCACAACCCAGGTGAGCTTACGTGCCAGTAGTCACTCAGGTCGAGTCCATTATCCAAGTTGGGCGTGCATTTCCCATGTCCAAAAGTGTATTCTCAAAGAACCTTGTACACAATACATCATACATCTCCTCCGCTTCAATCGTCGTCTCTCTGATATCCGCGCTTATTGCGCCCCATTCTGGCTCCGAGATCCATATCCCCGGCTTGCCGGTGCAGACCGTTCGTGAACGCCCTTTCGCCGTTGCGTTCCCGTGCGCCGTCATCTGCGTCCCGCGCGAGCCGTTCCTTTTCCTCTATTGCGGCCAGCCGGTCGCTGCGATCTTGATCCAGTTCGTTTGCATCGCTTCGCATCGCAGCCAGCTTTCGCGCCCTCTCCTCCTCTCTGGCCTTCTCGTCTTCTCCGTTGTTGTAGTTGTTGTCCCGCCCTCCATTGCGATACCCACCGCGCCTGCCTCCGTCGCCATTATATCTTCCATCACCATGCTGCCTGTGATGGGGTCGCTCTCTCCTCTCAAACGAGTCGCGGTAGCGGGATCTGTCGTTTTCAGGTGATCTGCGTCGGGGTTGTCTAGAGTCCAAGTCACGCTCTCTTCGAGGGGAGCTGTCGCATCGTCGTGACTCGTCTCGCGCATGATGTTTTCCGTCTCTTGAGACATCTCGCTGTCGTCGAGAACCGCGTTCCTCTGAATCATCTCGGCTCCGTCTAGTAGCCCTATCATCGTCGCGAGAGTCGGACCGTCGCCGACGTGGGCTTCGAGACCGCGAATATGAGCGACGCCGGGATCTGTGCGAGCGGTCACGATCGTGATCGCGGTCTCGATTCCGGTCTCGATCGTGGCTGTGACGACGGTGGCGTCGCTTGTTTCCGTCATCGCGATGTCGGCTTCTATCTTTCTTGCTGCTGTCGTCTGTCTTGCCCATAGAAGCCAACAGCTGCCTCCGTCGAGTAGGGTCTTTCATCATAGCCTCGTACGCGGCCTGTTCCTGGCGCTTGATCGCTAGGAGAGGGTCGTCACGAATCTTGGCTGCTGTATCTCTGGCGCTGTTTGCATTCTGCAGCGCCATGAACCCCTCCTGCCCGGCATTCTTCTCCAGCTTCTCGTGTTCGTTGCCTTTGATCAGGTGGTCGATTCGTCGCTTTCCAAGCAGGTATGCTTCCTTTTCCTCGGTCGTGCCAGCCTCGCCGTCGGTAGGCCCTTGGTACATCCAGTCGACCCTGTCCACTCGCTTTTTCCCTCCGGCGGCCTCCAGCTGCCGTTGCAGCTCTTCCTTGGCGCGCTCCTCTTTGATTTCATTGATGCGCTGCTGCGTACGTTTGCGCTCGGCCAAGGCCTTCTGTTCTTCATCGTAAACAGCCGCCTGATTACGCCGAAGCGTTGGATGGAAGGATTTTTTCAGGTTGAGATCGCCACCTCCCATTTTCGCGGTTTACAAGAAGTGTTGTTGTAGAGCAAAGAGGAGGAGGGACGGGGTTGGAAGACAACAGTGGCGAGAAATTTGAGGCTGATCAGGCACTAGCGTTGCCGCCTACAGGCCCCCGCTATATTTTCCCAGCGACTGTCGAATGTCTCGTGCTGCACATGCTCTCACTGAATCGAACGATAGAGTAATAGTAAAATTATCGGTGCGACCCATTTTGAATCTTCAAGCCAAAATCAAATCAAGTCGAATAGTGCGTCCAAGTAAGTAGGCGCTGACCCTAGGTAGTTGACATTAGCAGTTCCGAGGACAAAGAGACAGGGCGAGATCAAGGCAATAACGTAAATTTTTATGATATTGGTACAACAGCATTTGGATCAGCCATAGAATCTCGCGTGCTTCTAATGGTAGTATACAAAGAACGTGGTCATTTTCGCTCGCGGTCCGGAGTCGAAATCACCAGCTTGCTCTCTTGACACCAGGGATGTTTCCAGCCATGGCCTGCACTCTGAATTGGTACTGCATCAGGTCAGAATCTGGGTAAATATAACTAGTTCTTCTTTCCCGCTTACTCTGCTCATCTTAAAGTCGCTTAGGACACCACGGCCCTGCCCGCCCATGATACAACGGTTGCGAATTTGTGTCGGCCGGGTATAGCAGTGCATCTGCGCAAGCTGCAGTTGAGCCTCTGCGCGCACTCGGGGTGACAGGGTCGTGTTTCGGATCATATATCGGAGCGCTTGCCTGTCATTTTTCTCCATTAGCTTCCGGTCTTTCTACTGTCGCGGCATTGCTCTGTGTGGGCACTGCCATTGTGGAAGTCGCGCGTACCGCTCCGGTTCGAATTGCTCAAAGGTCTTGCGTTTTGTGTGGTCGCGAATTGTCCGGATGTTGTAGAAACACCCTAGATCGAGCTTCTTCGCCCGAAACATGGACATTGTGGCGGCGTTGTGATGCTTGACGAGGCAAGTTGGATGCAAGCTTGAGGATTGCAAAGGAACAGACTTCCAGGGCGAATATCCGCAGATTAGCCGTAACAGTCGCAAAGAGCCGTGCCTCGGCGCCTGAATTGGCGTCTCTAGAACAACGAATCATGGAGAAAATATGGATAAAGAAATGGAAATTAAGAAGAAATCAGATAAGCAATACCGAAAGGGAAATCCCTCCTTCAATGAGGAACATCAAGTCCTCTGCCGTCTCTGGAGTGGTCACTCATATGCAGTGGAGAACAGCCCGGAAATGCCGTTCATCACGTCCAGTGGCGCGCTTGGACTGTTACAACCAATTCGTCATCTTCTCATCTCAATTAAGCCATAAACTGGAAATAGCCAAAGCTTCACCCTCCTTGAACTTCCATTTCAAGTGCTCTTACCATAACAAACGACGTTAGACAACTTGAGACGTTGGTTCATCCTCAGGGGCCGCTGAGCCTACTCGGCGCCATGACCTCTCCCGCAAAGCCGGACGATGATGCCCTACTTCAAACAAAACCTCAATATGAGTTCACCGATGATTCCGGGGACTCCGATATTGAACTGGACGAGCTGAGAGATGAGGTGGACGCGGATTTGCTTCCCAGCAGCCGCCAGGAGCCTTTGAAGCAAGAACACATTGGCACTGAACAGCTCGACCACTTCATAGCCCGCCTACGTGCCTGGCGGTTACGAAAAAGAAGCCTAGTCATCTTTGCGATAGTTGGCGTCTTGATAGTGCTCGGTGCACTGTTGGTCTGGGGAAAATATACGCAAAACCCTCCTGAGGGTCGATCACCCCCGTGGTATCCCTCTCCCAAGGGAGGCACTGTCTCTCAATGGGCGGACAGCTACGGAAAGGCCGCCAATATGGTCAGAAACATGACTTTGGCAGAAAAAGTCAATATTACTACGGGCACTGGATGGGCCATGGGGCTGGCGGTTGGGAATACAGGACCAGCCCTCTATGCGGGCTTTCCGTCGCTGGCGTTGCAGGATGGCCCCCTAGGCATCAGATTCGCCGACAACGCCACCGCGTTCCCAGCAGGAATTACAGTGGGTGCCACGTGGAATAAGGAGCTCATGTACCAGCGCGGCCAGGCGCATGGAGAAGAAGCCCGAGGCAAAGGCATTAATGTCTTGCTTGGCCCTTCGGTTGGGCCTCTCGGTCGCATGCCGGCGGGTGGCCGCAACTGGGAAGGATTTGGGCCGGACCCCTACCTCCAGGGCATTGCGGCAGCAGAGACGATCCGTGGCATTCAAGGGGAGGGGGTCATGGCCACCATTAAACATTTCGTGGCGAACGAACAGGAGCATTTCCGTCAGCCGTGGGCTTGGGGCCTGCCGCACGCAATCTCGTCCAACGTCGATGATAGGGCGATGCATGAACTATACGCCTGGCCCTTTGCCAATGCTGTCAAAGCCGGAGTTGCCAGCGTCATGTGCTCGTACAACATGGTCAACAACTCTTATGCGTGTGGCAATTCCAAGTTGTTAAACGGAATTCTCAAGGACGAACTTGGCTTCCAAGGATTTGTCATGTCCGACTGGCTGGCGCAGCAATCTGGTGTAGCAAGCGCACTCGCAGGACTGGACATGTCAATGCCAGGTGATGGACTGGGCTGGACGGACGGCAAGTCCCTTTGGGGACCGCACTTATCGCGTGCCGTGCTGAATGGCTCTCTGCCTGTATCTCGGCTCGATGATATGACACTGCGAATTGTCGCGTCGTGGTATCAGCTTGGTCAAGACGACACGTCCCGGTTTGATGGCAAAGGACCCAACTTCTCCTCTTGGACCAAGCATAAAATGGGACGCCTCATCGACGGAAGCTCTTCTCCGCAGGACCAAGTTGAAGTTAACAAATACATCAATGTACAGCAAAACCACTCCATAATAGCGCGGCAGATCGCAATCGAAGGCACGGTGATGCTGAAAAACACAGGCATCCTCCCCCTGACACCTTCCGGGCTTCGCCCCGGGACGGAACGCGGACAAGACGGCACTATCAGCGTTGGGATATTTGGGGACGATGCTGGACCAGGTCTCGGCCCAAACTTTTGCGATGACCGAGGCTGCAACGAGGGAACACTTGCCTCTGGATGGGGTAGCGGGGCCGTCGAGTTTCCTTACCTCGTGACGCCAGAGTCTGCGCTGCTACAAACATTTGACTCGAAGGCTGTCAACGTGTCGTCGTCTTTATCGAATAAGAAGCCAAGCGAGGAGCTTCTTCAGGCACTGGATGTTTGCATTGTGTTTGCCAACGCGGATGGTGGCGAAGGCTATCTCAAGTGGGCATCTGTCGCAGGTGACCGAAATGACCTATTCCTGCAGAAGGGCGGGGATGATCTTATCATCGCTGTTGCTGACGGATGTGGTGGCGGTAAGGGCAAAACTATCGTTGTCATCCATGCTGTTGGGCCCGTTGTGATGGAGCGTTGGATCGACCACCCTGGAATCGGCGCCGTCCTGGCCGCAAACCTACCAGGACAGGAAAGCGGCAATGCCATATCAGCAATCCTATTCGGGGATGTCTCGCCGAGCGGCAAACTCCCCTACACCATTGGAAAGTCTCTTGATGACTACGGGCCTGGAGGCAAAATCATATATACCCCGAACGGCCTGGTCCCGCAGCAGGACTTCACGGAAGGGCTCTATGTCGACTACCGCCACTTTGACAAATTCAACGTCAAGCCACGTTTTGAGTTTGGCTTTGGGCTGTCGTACACGACTTTTAATTTCAGCAATTTGCAGATCACAGAGGTGAAGGCAAAGGCAAGACTAGCAGGAGACAGACCTGCCGACGCAGCGACCCCGCCAGACTTGGGCGACCAGATTCCGGACGTCGGTGAAGCGATCTTTCCTGCAGAGATCCGAAAAATGAAACAGTATATTTACCCATATATTAAATCAGAATCCGAGATCAAGCCGGGTGAATACCCGTACCCTGCGGGCTATCACGTCAAGCAGCCCGCTTCCGCCGCTGGAGGCGGAGAGGGTGGCCACCCTGATCTCTGGGAGACGCATGTATCAGTGCGCGCCGATATTGGCAACGACGGCGCTGTCGGGGGGAAGGCCGTGTCTCAGCTCTACGTATCGTTTCCTGATACGCAGGGCGTAGACTTTCCCGTGCGCGTCCTGCGCGGGTTTGACAAGGTGTACTTGGAGCCAGGAGAGGCCCGCTCCGTGCAGTTCAACTTGACACGGAGGGACCTTAGCTACTGGGACACGACGCTTCAAAACTGGGTCATGCCTGAGGGAGTATTTTCCATCTCGGTCGGCGCCAGCTCGAGGGACCTGAAGCTGTCGGGTACTTGGTGATGGACATGGGAATGGGCACGAAGAGATACAGGGCCGAGGCAGGATCCTTGACGTCGACTAATGTAGTACAAGTAACGAAGCTATTTTTGCATTGTTCCACAGCATTGTGAGTCTCACGCTATTCATACCGAGCGAGGCAGATTGGCGCTTAATGGGTGCTTTCCGACGTGGCTGTGCCGCGTTTACTGAGCATAAGCCGTCCGGCGTCATCCTGAGCCAGTCGGTTGCTGACCTGGCGGTGCAGGGGTGACGGACAGTGCAGCCACGCAGATGTGATTCCTGGTGCGATGTTGAATATCTACGTGATATACTTGTCGTCTGTATTATACCCTACGCGCTGGGGGCGGAAATCGTATCCTCTCGTCCAAAGGCAAGCCAACCGGCCCTCCCTCCCCCCCTCCTAGGACTGAGGTATGCGGTGCCTTGGAATCGCCTAGAACTCTTCCGCGCGGGACGCACAGTGAGTCGATCTAGATGGGAAGCAATGCAAGGTCTGATGCTATTTTGATTACTTTCTGCAAGCCACCCGCCGTCCAGAGCTCGGTGGGCTTGGTGGCTGGGCCGGCGCTTAAGCACGAGCGCCCCGGGAGGGGGGGACGGGATGAGGCTGAACACTGCCACGAGAGAGCCAAGGGACAGAAATAGCAACAGGGCGCATGCATGATCCCAGCTAGCGCGAGTCCCGGGACATGCTCAGCGGCACGGTTGTTCCCCGTTTGGAAACACCCCAGCCTTGTAAGTGGTCCATGCTGCCGAGCCCAGGCTGCCGTGGTGGGAAACCGCCGGCAGAGGGTATCATCGAGCGATGACAGCCGCCGTGTACAGGATTACTATATATGTCTCGCGGCACAAATTCCCCTTCTTCTCTTCCGGTGCTAATATTGCAACGACTTCGCCTTGTTTCAGCCCAGTTCCCCCTTCGGCCGTATCTCGTTCAGACCTGCCCGTCGTCTGGATCGGACAGCCCGGCCAAAAGAAACGAGGCTCGCTCGCGGCATACCCACGCCAAGAAGACCTCTTAACGCCGCTTCTCTTTTCCCGCCGACGCGCTAGCACAGGGCTGATTTCACGCTTCACTCCGCCACGGGAGAGACAACCCGTTGCTGGTGTGAAATCCCCTCCGCGCCCAATGGGACGGCCCCGGAGCCGAAGATTCCTCATCTGTGTGGGTTTAATTCTGAAACGAGCCGTCATGCGTCTTACCCGTGGCTGACCGTTTTTGCTCGGGCAGTACCGTTCGCGTGGCTTCACCTTGGCTGTGGTCAGAGCAGAGTCGTCTCCGTGGCAGGCCCCCAAGGCTCAATGACATGTTGATGCCGCTCTCGGCCATCGACACCGATGAGGCATCCAGGTGTTCTCCGACTCTACATAAGAAGACATAGTCGCCGTCCGCGGCCTGGCGGGAGAGAGACGAAGCACCCAAGGCCCCAATGCCGTGAGACATGAAAGTGCAAAAACGTACTCGACAACGCTCCACGCCGCACCAGCAACCACTTACACGCATCGCTGAGCAGCGCCGCGCCATGCTGCTGCAAGCTGCCCGTCCCCTCTCCTTTGGCGCCGCGCCCTCCCGTCAAGACCCCTCCCTCCTCCCGCCGGCCGCCGTGTCCTCGCCCGCGCTGTCCGCCGGGAGCAGCAGCCGCAGCCACCGCAGCCCGTCGGCCTCGAGCGAGCCCACCTACTCGATGCCGCCGCCGCCGCCGCCGCATGCCGGCCCCCGCCACCGGCGACCCTCGTCCTCGCCGTCCGGCGCGCCGCCCAACGTGGCGCAGCTCATCGACACGCTGACGCACCACCGCGTCAACACCATCACGGAGCTGTGCCGGATCGAGCGGGCGGCGGCGTCGTGCACGAGCCCGGAGGACGCGCGCGCGTTCCAGGGCCCGATGACGCGCGCGTGGGTGCACTACGTCGCGAGCCACCAGCTGCTCGGCGAGCTGCGCGGGCTCACGCGCGGGTACCCGGCGAGCGCGGAGCTCGTGGCCGAGGCGCACCGCCGCGTGCGCGCCGACCCGCGCAGCAACCGCTCGTGGAACCTCGCGTGGCTCTGCCTCGCGCGCATCCGCGACGACGGCCTCGTCGCCACGTACGCCGTCGTCGAGGCGTCCAAGCCCTGCATGTGGGGGGGCACGGTCCCGGGCGAGGACGACATCCTCAAGCTGAGCAGCTGCTTCTCGCGCGAGTGGACGCTCGCGGTCGCGGTCATGCTGAAGCACTGGCCGGCGGACCCGACGTGGTATTGACCGGTGGAAGGGGGTAAGGGGGTTTGAAGGGGGCGTAGGAAGTGGTTGGGGGGAGAAAACGGCGTTGGCTTGGGCGGGTATGAAATGAATGATGATGAAATGATGGGCGTTCTCCTTGTTCCAGGTGCATCTCTGCTCTTGCTCATGATTTATATTTGGCTTTACCTTGTTACTTGGCGTGATTCTGATGGGACAGACCGAATCTTACTGGGAATGGAAATGATGGGTATGAACTAGATAGACCCGGGGTTGGACATAGACAGTCGCTTCAGCGCCGTAGATTTGTTTGTCTTTATGTTATTGTCTTTATGCTACTTCCGTTATCGACTTTCCTTTGCATTTTTCTTCACAGGCTTTCGCTCCTTCAGTCCCACTACTCAACGTGACAAATTCCCCTGGAAATAATAAGTTACCTGTGTGAAGATAGACCCGGTGATGCACACATTTCACCAGTTGGAGCTGTTGACTGGATAACATCGCCCAACCTGAAGCCGATGGCTTGCACACACATCTCACTTCTCTCCTGTAGCAGGTTCCATTATGGACCATGTAACGGCCTTCTCCAAAGGGTAGAGCCGCCGGTGCCTGCTGGACGATGCCGCGACGGCGTCTTCCTCGGGCGTACTAAATGCATGAGCGGCGCGAACGCTTCGCCGCCCAGCTTGGTTTCGGGCTGTCCGCGCAGCGCCGGAGGGTTCGTGCTCGTGGCATTAGGCGTGGGTGTTGGATCAAAGTTGGATAGTCGTGGCGTATGAAGCCGGAATAAAGAGGGTTGATGCATCGTTTAATGTCTAGATCTTTCTTGGGTATTCTAGTGCAGCATGATTTTCTTAAACGCCCCCGTCCCGTACAAAGCGCCTTCATGGCAGCAGTAAAGCAAAAAATCAATGGCTAATCAATGCGTCAAATAAAATGCCCAGACAATACGCTTTTTAACTTTTTCGGGGTTTCTCGCTCGTGATGAATCTGTCTCGTTAATCGATGCAAAAAAAGAAGTTTATGCTTCGCTGTCCGGAGAAGAGCTGTGCTCCTCCTCCCACTCCTCGCTCTCCAGGCCGTCGCCACGGACAAACAGCGCGGCGACGAAGCCCAGGAATGCCAGGCCGCCGAACACGGTCCACGCGAGCGCCTCGCCCTTGGGCTGGATGCGCACGGAGACGGTGAACAGGCCGCCGGACACGACGGGGCCGACGCTGCGCCCGAGCGCGGACAGGGTCTGCGCGAGGCCGTTGAGCGTGCCGAGGCTGGCGTGCGACGGCGCCGAGTTGGTGATCTGTACGGCTGTTAGTACCCGTTCGACCACCCTACTTTAGTCCAGGCAGGGACTGCTTACCAACAGCATGACGCTGGAGAGGCCGCCGACGGCGCAAATGTTCTTGAAGATGAGCACGGCGCACAGCTCCGCGTACAGCCACAGCTGGCCGCTCCCGACGCCGAAGAGCGGCTCGTCGTCGGCGTACCCGACCCACGGCATCAGGATCATGCTGATGGCGAGGCCGAGCAGCGCGTAGCGGTACGTGCCGAGGCTGCCGACGCGGCTCCGCAGCCGCCCGTACGCGAACGCCTGGAAGGCGATGGTCGTGACGCCGGCGGCGCTCAGGAACGCGCCGATCTTGCCGGGCTTGAGCTCACGGCCGGTGGGGGCGGGCGCGGCGGCGAAGACGGGGTACAGCGAGTTGAAGCTGATGTTGGACAGCTGGAAGACGAGGTAGGTGCCCAGGAGCAGGACAGTGGTGGGGTTGAAGATTTCCTTCCAGATGCCCTGCCGCTCGTGCTCGGGTTTGTTGAAGTCATACTGACGCAGGTCGTCGTCCGCCTCGGCTTCGTCCTCGGACGAGAAGGACTCGCCCGGGCTCAGCAGAGGCTGCTGCTGCTGCTGCTGCTGGCCGCGCGGCCACCGCGTGCTCCACGAATGCCGGCGGCCGGCGGCGTCCTCCTTCTCGCCCAGGCGGTCCCACCAGGCGGCGAGCCTGCGCAGCCAGCGCGGGCGGCCCGGCCCGCGGCGCGCGTCGCGGTCGAGCGTCTCCTCGAACCACAGCAGGACGGCGGCGAAGCCGGAGAGCAGCATGGCGGCGCTGACGAGGTTGGGCGCGAGGTACGGGAACGCGCGCGGCGCGAGGCGGCCGACCAGGAAGCCGCCGACGGCGGGGCCGGTGATGCCGCCGAGCGAGTAGATGATGGGCAGGTACGCGAACGCCTGGCCCTGGTTGGAGCGGTCCGTGACCTCGCCGAGCACCGTGGGCACGCACGCGGCGTTGCCGTTGAGCAGGCCCATGAGCACCTGCACGGCGACGACCTGCCAGTAGCGCGCGCAGAAGCCGAACGCCGCGAAGCAGCCGGCGAGCGCGAGCGTGCCGGCGAGCAGCACGGGCTTGCGCCCGATGAGGTCGGACGAGTAGCCCCAGGCGAAGTTGGTCGAGAGCTGCGCGAGGGCGAAGGCGCTCGCGACGACGCCGACGTAGAAGCCCGTCGTGCGCGGGTCCATGCCGGGCGTCGCGGCCACCATCTCCGGCAGGTACGGCGCGAGCGAGTTGAGCGCCGTCTGCTCGCACAGCGACAGGTACGCGAGGAGCAGGAGCTGCCGCACGGGCAGCGGCGTCTCGCCTCCCCCGGCGGGGCCCCCGCCGCTGCCGTCGCCGTCGCCGTCATCACCGCCCTGCTCGTTCTCCGAGGTGGTCGGCGACGAAGGCAGCGAGGCGACGGAGCTCGCCGGCGGCGAGCCGGGGAGGGCGCCGGCCGGCGTGCGAGGCGGCTGC
>LUFD01000988.1:20271-30542 GCA_003025255.1 Cordyceps pruinosa | reverse complement strand
CATGGCAGACTTCGTGGAAGACTTCGACGAGGCAGATGCCGACGTGCAAGAGGTCGCCATGCTAGATGCCGACGTTCAAGAGGTCACCATGCTAGATGCCGACGTTCAAGAGGTCGCCATGCCAGATGCCGACGTTCAAGAGACCGCCATGCTAGATGCTGCCGAAATGAAGGAAGGGTGGGACTCCTGGTGGGAAACCTACGAGGGGGATATCATGGCTTATGCGGAGAACAATGAGAACAACCCCGACACCGTGGTGTATGACGAGGCGTTCTGGGAGAAGATGGAGGCTAAGGCTACACAGTCTTCTGCTTCTGCTTCCATGTCCCGTCCTTCTACGGGTTCTTCCGCTTCTGCTCCCATTCTCACTACCGATTCTGCTACCACTCCCGCTTCCGCCACCGCTCCCGATCCTGTTTCCCCTGCCGAAAGCAGCTCCCAGGACCAGGACATCCAAGAAGCTGAAAACGCGCTTCTAGCATCGGAGCTGAAAAAGGCCATTGAGGCGACTTCCGACACAGTTCAGGATCGCTCTGAGGATGATGACTGGCTGTTGGACCTCCCTGTCCTGTGATGCTTGGCGAGGATCTTCCTGCGACAATATTGTCATGTGTTTCTGATTTTCTCCACCTCCCTGATTTCGATTTCTCGCTCTGACGAAGCATTTCAGTTGGAACCGGAACCAGCGTTGCTTTTTTTTTTGTTTTGGTCATGAGGACCGTTGGTCCAGCCACTCTTCTTCTGTACCACCAGCGAATACCCTGTATCATTATTTTGTGGCATTGCTATGGTGTTTGGATCCTGGTTTTGGATATTTATCGTCTTTTTGACAACGGTTTTTGTTTGGAATGTGTTTCTTTTTGGATTTGAACTTTCTGGAATTGTGTGAACTAGTGCGGTAGCTCCCAGGAAAGAGCAATGCTTGCTATGTGTTTTGAGTTGGCCATCGAAAAAATTTTTTTTTACTCGCCGTCCCTTCGCGTGCTTCTGGGTTGTCCGTGTAGCACTTTGGTGTAGGCAGATGATGCCGTATTGATACGTAGCCCATCTAGGCAGCTATGCTGTTCGTAGTCACACTGCCAGGTATGTATTGAATAGAACTAAGTATTAAAAATCTAATGTCCTACTTTTCTAGTGCTCCTTGTTTTGTGACTATCATTAAATTTAAGAAGACAAGAAAATTCAATAGGGGCTAGCCGACTACTACTTTTGATATTGTTGCGAGTCTTACCAAAGATACGAAAAAGCAGGGAGGCAGGGAAACAAGATATACATGATCAGCGGCCAGAACAGAGCCTGTGGGACGAACTGAGACCGCGCCATTTCTCTAAAACACAAGCAAGAGTCCAGGGAGATAGACACGCATATGGCTTGTAGAAGCAGGGGCTTGTAGAAGCAGGGAACAAGGGCAGCAACCGACGCGCGCTGATACGAGCAGCAGAAACAGAAATTCAAACAATGTAGCCGTCGGCAGCAATGTTGCGCCAGTTCCGCACACCGCTCGACTCCTCCAGCTCCACGCACCACCAGAGCACCTCCTTGGCCTTGTCGGGCTGTCCGCTCTCCTCGTAGGCCCGCGCGAGCGCGAACCACGCCTCGGACGAGTCCCATGCCGCGCCCAGGCGCGTGAGCCCAGAGAGCAGCGTGTAGGCGCGGTCGCGCGCGGCTAGGCGGTCGGACAGCGGCAGGCTCGTCGTCTTGTACGGCGCGGGGAGGCTGTCGCTGCTGTCACGCGCGCGGTTGAAGACGGCGGCTGAATTGGCGCCAGACAGCTCGTCGCCCACTGCGGCCGAGGGTCCCAAGCCCAGCGCGACAAACGGCAGGGTGCCCGCGGCGGCGGCGGCGGCCTTGCTTGCGTGCTCGTGAAGCGCAGCACTGGCGGGGTCAGAAGCAACCTCATCATTGACCAGCGCGGGGATGGCAGGCTCGGGCAACAGCTGCTCGCTGTAAATGTCAAGCAGAATATTCGACAAGCCAATGGTTGCGGCGGGGTGGTCGGGATAATGCGTCAGAGCGGTCTCGAACTCGGCCCTGGCTTCGAAGGGCTTGCCTCTGGCAACAGAGAGCAACCCAAGCTATATGAGGTTAGTGACTGCCAAGGCAGAGGAAAGGAGGTATTGGGGCTATTGTCGTGACATACTTCTGAGGAAATATCTGCCCAAAGAGCCTCGATGCTCCTCTTTTCAGCCCAGACGGTGGATCTTGCAGCTCCATTACCCGATGGGTCGCGAGTCGCCTCGGTTTCCAAGCTCTGTACCAGTTTCTGTGCCTCTGAAATGGCAGCCCTACACTCATCCAACATACTTGCACGGCGGTAGAACCCAGCAATCATTGCCCAGACCTTGACCAAGACTGCAGAGCGTCTGCTCCTCTCCTTGTCCCTGGAGAACTGCACCAAGGGCAGCAGATGAGATGGCACATGCGTCATCTCCAAGGTAAGATCAGAAAACTCCGTGCCTTTCGACATGATCGAGCCACGCGAGTTGATCGATGAAACGGTCTTTTCGCGTGTGAGGAACGAAGTAGGCATGGCGACTGGTGGACCCTTCGGTGTGCCGGGCTGACTGCTCTCAGAGTTGGGTGTGAAGAAAGGCTCGCCGTCAATGTGGCTGCCCTGGTGAGGCAGGGTGCCGTTGGTGGACGTTTGCCCTCCTCTGCTCTGGCTACGGTTTCTCTTCTTGAGACTGTTGCGCCGGGGAGGATCTCCTGGCCCACTGCTAGTGCGGCGAGATGTTGGTGGTCGCGGGGTCTCATCTGTAACCTGGATGGACGGTGCCGCGGTCTGAGAGGTGAGTGGCCTGATAGGGAGTGCGGTTCCCTTATCGCCTGAAGCCTCGTCAGACTGCCTTGGCAGCGCTCGCGACTTCTCCTTGGAAACAAATATGCTACTGCGCAAGCTGCTGCGGCCCGACGCCGTTTTGGAACCTGCGTCGGACAGTGGGCGCACAGCTTGCTGCGCTGAAACGTTACCAAATAGACGATTAAACAGCCAGAGAAGCTCGGAGCTAGCGTTGACCGCGGCATTCGGTCCCTCTTGTAGCTCGACGAGGACCAGTTGTGTCATCTTGACTTCGAGGAGCTCTTCTTTTTCGAAGTCGTCCATCTCATCTACCAAGCCACCGTGCGCCTCCGTGGGAATACTCCTGGCTTCCGCATCGTTAAGATGCTCACTTTTAAAGCTTCCCGCCTTTCCGAAGAGGATGGAAGGATCCTTGAATTGCTCGACGGCGCCGTCACAAGCCCTATTAGCCATGGCGTAGTCTTGGCGAGCGCTCAGCAGCAGTGCTAGAAGATGCCACATCGGAATAAGCGATCTCTCCTGCCAGCAAGGGCCACTGTAAAGCTCATCGTTGATGCTGCTTTCGTCACGCTTAGTGGACATGAGCGTGGCGCGAACAATCTCGACGGCGGACGAGAGTTCTTTGCGTTCAGCAAGGAGCAATCCGAGAGCAAAGATGCTCCGCGTGTCCTTTGATCTGCCATACTCGGACGAAAGCGATTTCCGTAGGCATCGAATAGCCTTTGACTGAATCTCGGTCCTAGACGCTGCCTCGGAGGTTGAGCGAGACCAATGGGCATGAGACAAGCCAATAGCCTGCCAAGCGAGCGCAATAACGCGGGGTGGAACGTAGCTGCTGGATTCGGTCCCGGGTTGGTTCTGCGGTAGCCTCGCAAGCCAGTCCTCAAGTTCAGCACCAAGTCGGCGAGCCTTTTCCGCGGACTTGTGGTGGCCGTAACGGCAAAGCGTCATGATTGCCTGTGCCATGGTTTCCAAAACAGTGGCATCGCTGTCCAAGCTAGGTTCAGCAATGCCGGTCTTGGCGACTCGGGCTTTGCCCTTGCTGACGATTTCAAGGTAGGAGTCTAGAGCCTTAAATGCAAGATCGAATTCGGCCACGGCGACGTGAACGCTGAATAGCGACCGGAGAATGAGTGTGGAGTGGTATGTCTTGGTTGCAGCGCTGTACAGTGTTTCGAGGACTCCGCGGCTGATGCCTGCGCGACCGCCCTGGCCAAGGTCCTTCTCGCTCCAACCACGGCCACAGAGAATGGCCCAATTGTCCATAACTTGCTTAACGAACTGTTCCACCTCGGAACGATGCTCGTCGGCTCGAGGAAACGCAGTCTCGGATAGGAGAAGTCTTTCGTATGACGCCTCGACGCGCTTGAGCTCCATTCGTAATTGGGTTCGAGCGGGCGTGTCGGCGGAGACATTACCAAGGTTCGCGGGAGGGAATGCGTCGTCATTGAGAAGATGCTTGGAGAGTCCCTGGTAGTACTCGCTCCATATGGATCGTCGGGGAACGGAAGCGGCAGAGCCTTTGAAGCCAATTCCGCCAGCGACGGGAGCAGAAATGGCCTCCCAGTATCGGGCCCAGGCGCGGAAGCAAGAGATGGAGTTCTTCTGGTCGAAGGTTGAGTCTCCCTGGCGAATCGATTCACTCGTCAACCTGCAGTATTCGGTCAGGTAGAGTTCAGACCAGTACTTGAGCTGGGAGTGGACAGGCTGGCCGCTCCAGATGCGGTCGAGGGAGGGCAGGCTGGACTGGATGGCAGCGAGGGCGGACTGGCGCTGGTTGTCGCGCATGAGGCAGGTAGATCTGATGTAGGCCGACTTCATGGCGCAGACGCTAGTCCACTCGGTCAGGGATTCGCGGGGATCCTGGCCAGCTTCGGCGAGGCCATTGGGAAGGTGGTCGAGGGCGAGGGCGTATTCGGCAACGACCCAATACATCCAGCCAACGCACACACGAGCCTGGAACGCATCTTGAGAGTTGGTCGTTTCGGCGTCAATGGCGGCTTGTAGCTTGGGTATCGTGGCATCGACGTTCAGCTTCTCGATGATGGCGGCTATAGACGGGCGCTCGGAGCCCGTCGTCGCGTCAGAGATGGCAAATTCGGTCTCGGCGGTCAAGGCGAGGCCTGGTGGAAGGGCAAGTTAGCGAGGCAGTTGCAGAAGCCATTGAGGGGGGTGAGCAGCCTGTACATTCCCGCTGAGGAGCATGCTTGCGCACTTTGCGGACGAGCTCGGGGACAGCAGCCCACTCGCCTCGACAGCGGACACCGTCGAGCCGGTCAATGTAGTTCGCAGCCTTGGTCTACAGAGAGACGGGGAGTGATGTTAGCTCATGACAGTCGCCAGGGGTACGGCTAGAATAGGAAATAGCAGGGTGACCATACCGTCATGTTTGCGCAGAAGCTCCGAGGCAATAGACTGGAAAGCGCAAACGCAGCCTGGTGCTGTGCTCAGGTCAGGAGAGGCCGTGGGCGGGTTGCTTTGGGTGACGATGGATGCGCGGGTGGTGATGGCTGGTGATGGCTGGTGGGTCGGCTGGTCGGGCAATCAGAGCAGCGAATGCAGTAGGTTAGCACATGGCCGCACTGCGACGCGAAGGGCCAAATGCGGGGGGCGTGGGAGGAAACGGCGGCCAAGGCGAGCGAGGTCTGATCAAGAGAATACCCAAGAAGGAATTCGGCAAGCAGGCAATGGCATCTGCAAGGCGGAGGGCCGGGGGGACTTGGGCTGAGGTGAGGGTTGAGAGGTGCCTAGGTACCTCCTACCTGGTACTAGCCCGCCCGAGGTACCAGGTGCCAAGTACCAAGTACCTCCTGGGCGAACCCAGCGAGCCTGGTCCGTGATAGCGGCGAGCCTCGGCCCCGGACAGGTGCTAGTGGTGCTGGTCTCTCTTGCATGTACGGGATGCAACCGTTTCCATACTATGTGCTGGTATTGTTGCAGCATAATTTTGCTTCTTTCTTCACGCTCTAGAAATTCACCTGTCTGATCCGTGCTATTACCCATTTTCTTTCTTCTTTTTCTTTTTTAAAAAACCACTCCAATACCAAGTATCATGTGCCGTCCACCGCCGTCTTTAGCGATCCGTGGCTCGTCTGCCTGGCGTCTGCTAGCGGCGATTATCCAGCCAATCAGCGCTGTCATTTCCCCCCATGGTCCCTAGAACCCCCCACGCTTCATGAACTCTTGGTTGATCGCCTGCCATCAGGATATTTTTTTTTCCTCGGCGTAATATTCATTGGTATGCTGAGAAGAAAAGAGGCATTTATCGGAAAGCCGTTAAAGTTCCTTACGGCGAAGCTCCAGGTCAGCCGTCCGTTTAAAGCTGCGCGCTGGAGCTTTGAAGATGGCTGTGGGCAGGCCGAGTTTTCTTTCTCTTCCTGTTTTTTTTCTTCAATTCTTGTTCCCTCGTTAGTTAAACTACGACTACTCGTCAATTTACAGATTGCCTACTAGGTACTTATTAATTGCTGCATCAATCCAGGCCGGACATCACCACGGAGCAAGGACTACAGTGTCACCATACAGTAAACACTAGCATCCACACAGTACGGCTGCCGTTGTCCCTCCGTGGAGCTTGGGCCACGAAAAGTAAACAAACCGCCCCACTCACGTCAACAAACCATTCCTTTCCTACACGCTCCCCGTTGACATCATATCAGTAACGCTCATGCTACAACATTCCACTATACAAGCCCGTTGAGCTACTCCACGCCAATTTATATTGGTGCTCTTCATATCCTCCTCAACTATAGGCGCGTTGTGCTACGCTCTTCCCGCAAGATGTCTCCCCCAAGGCGCCGCTCTGCGCGCATCGCTGGCACCTCAAAGGTAACTCGTCATTCCGCTGACCGCCACCTATCTGAGCGATGCTAACTGAGATGCAGAGTACCAAGGCGGCCCCCGAGCTCCTATCTGTTAGGGAAGACACCGAACCTGTCGCCGTCTCGCCATATCAACGCTCCATTGCCAAGTCGCCAATGCGCGCCGCACCGTCCACGCCGCCGTCGTCGGCGGTCAAGCCGCCTCGTAGCGAAATGCACCCCAGCAAATTCCATCAAAGCACTGGAGAGCCTTCGTCTGCGGTAGCGCTCGGCTTCACAGATATCGATGCCCCCGAGAGGAGAACCACTGGTACTGCTCTAACCGCAACTCCGTCACGGTCAACTGGTTTGCCAACCTCGTCCTTCACCTTTGATCTGACCACATCCACCAATGGCGGTGGGTTAAGCAGCGACGCGAGACGAATCATGGAGGAGTTGCAAGAGAAGGCCGCCAAGATTAAGGTTGAACTGGTTGCCCAGCGGGAAGCCCAAGGCATTGATGGAACTGCGACTGGCGACCGCCGCTTCGCCAAGCCAAGGAGCATCGCGGGCCGCTACAGCGCTGCCCACGCCGCTCAATTCGACAAAATGGAGTCTATCGAGGGACACGCTTCCGCCTGGAGAGCAGCTCGCTTCACACCTGTGGTGGCTGGCGTGAAACGCTCCCCATCTAAAGCCAGCCTCACGGACTCTCCGAGCAAGTCGACCGATTCGCCTTCTCCGCAGAAGACCGCACCGTATAACCAGCTGTCCCAATCTCCCAAGAAGAATCTGAAGCGCAAGTCCTCAGCTGCAAATTTGGATGGAAGGAGTGGCCCAGATTCACCCAAGAAATGCTACCAAGCCTCCTCGCCTAGCAAAACAGCCGAGCGCACAGCAGGAGAAGGACAGCCGGTGAAACGAGTGAAACAGCGCAAAGAGGACGACGCATCAACAAACAGACCCGAAATTGCCACCACCCCAACGGCTCCCCGCACCGTGGCACGTCCGCAATCAACCCTCTCGCGCTTGATGAGCCCTACAAAATCATCCAGGATGCATAGAATGGCTAGTCCCACCAAGGCGGCAACCTCGTCGGTACCAACGCCGACCAAGCTGCCGACCAGCCCACGCAAGCCTACTATATCATTGGTCTCCACCCCTTCGAAGCCATCTGCGAGCCCAGCCAGAGTGGCTGCACCTCCTACCCCGAGCTTCGCGCAGTCGCTCTCTGCGGGAAACCTGACATGCAAGGCCGATGGACTTGGTCGCCGGATTCTTAGCCCGATGCGCATGCAGAAAGTCAAGTCCATTCTTCGCTCACAGCCAACCGGAAACTCTGCATCTGGCAGTGCCATTCCGCAGCCCGCCCTCTACGGATCGCATACTCCTGCGCCTCCGCGCGCTGACAAGGAGCTCCCGCCGGTCCCTTTCACTACTCCTCGTCGTAAGCTGACGAAGAAAGTGACATTTACGCCTGAGACTAAGCGCGCAGCAGCGGACCCGAGCTCCCCCACGCCGCTCAAGTCCTCTCTATTCAGATTCAGATCTGCTTCTGGGCCAAGAAGCACTCGAGACGTGGAGATGAAGAATGCTACATCTGAGCACGGCGGCCACGTTGCCTATCCTGATCTCTCTGCATTCAAGGGCCTTATCGACTCAACAGACGGAAATGACAAAAAGCGAGTGCCCTCCGTGCCGAGTTCGTTCACTTTCCGTAGCGACCATACTATTGAGTTTGGCGCTGCCCCCCGGACTGGGTTTGGTAGCTCCGTTGGCCAGTCAAGTGTTCGTCATGTTGGACAATCGCTTAACCAGGCAGCAAGTCTGCCAGGCAGCTTCCCCGCACCGCCGGCTCCCAGCTCGCATCCCGACAAGGAAAACACGGCACCGACGTCGTCTTCCAAAGTATTGCCGGGCGTCTTGCATGGGCTGACAAGTAAGAAGCGTCACCGACCGAGCACCGATGAAGAGGATGCGGAGAGAGAAGCCGCTGAGCGGGCTTCCAAGAAGCGCAAAAACACCATGGCTGGTTCCGAGCGGCCATCATTATCCTCTGCAAAGGCCATCTCCTCAACCCCGCAGAGTGGCGCCAAGAGAGCACGACTGGATCGAAATGCGTCTCTTACGCCGAGCAGACAGCAGCTCGCTAGAACCCCAACGGCGACAGCAGCGGGATCTGCAAGCAGCCCGACCAAGAAGAAACCAGGCATCAGCATGAGCCGCCTGCAAACTCTTGCTCGCCCCAAAACGAGAGTCTGAAGAGTGCGACTGCATGCACTGTGTACATTTATTGTTGGTTACCTTGCAACGTTGGATTTATGTTTTCGGCCAATCTGCCGACTGAACCAGCTCTATTAAGTGTTGGCTGTGTAGAGTCGTGTTGATGACTTAGGCTTGGTTCTTTTTTTTCTTCGACTTTCTTGTTTTAAAAGCGGTTTAAGGATATGGTATCGGCGTTAATAGTTTATGCATTTTGTTTTTATCATGTCGAGTATAGCTAGAATCACAGCTGTTTTTGCTTGCCTATGATGGTAATACTTGGAATAGTTGCTGCTGCCTCGGGACTGTTTGGCGACATAGGCGGATCCTGCCTGCCATTTGTGTATGCTAGTCGAGAGAGAGAGATGTGTTGACATCGGCTGCGCATGATGTCACAGGCTCCGAGATCAATCATGTATTGTCAAAAAATCAATTTGAAACATTAGTTTGAACCAGCAGCCCTGTTACCAAGTGGCTCGAAAGGAAGCAGCATCAATTATTTGAAATCATTATTACCTACGCAATATCAATATCGGGGTCATCGACAATGATGCCTGCTACAGATTTACCAACCTTGGCACTCGAAAGCCGCGAGGGGTTTGTATGTAACTATTGTCACTGTTCAGCGTCTGGGGATCCGATTATACTTGGTCATTCCGCACGGCTTGCCTGCAGCCAGTGCGCTTCCGCCATCGTCAAGCTGTCGATATGCTGGGTCTGCGGAGAGATGATCTGCCGCGGGGACGACTGCATCAGTTTTGGGTGGTGCTTTTGGCACAGGATGTGCTTCAGCTGTCTGCTCTGTGGGAGCCGCGCCATACTTTCCGCCACTTCGTCCCGGGCGCCGGGCACGGGGGGGAAGGTATCGGAGGTGTTGAGGCCCCCGCTCTGCGGTGCTTGCGACATGGAGACGGCCGGGGACGCGGGGGAGGGCGATGGCAAGGGACTCGTGCAAGCATGTGTGGACTTTATGGATTCTGCAGATGGAGGCCTGGCGAGGCTGAGATGGCAGCAGATGAATGCCTCTGTTTCTTCGATAGGAGATGGCAAGGAGGAGTGCTGCGTGGAGCTGCGTACAGAGCGGCAGACGGATATAAAGATGCGGAATCAACAAGGAGACGATGACAGGAGGGACGAGTGCGGAGAGCTGATCTGGATCAACATGGCTGACCCCGTCAATGGACCAGTCTTTCAACCTCACCCACTCAAGCCGGTTCCCGCGTGTATGACTAGGGGTGCTTGCAGGATGGTTTAGCATAATACGGAGATCTTTACGCTATTGCAGTCGACTTGTCTTGCGATGTGAAGTAGACAGTAGCAACTGGTCAGTCACAGGGCGCAATGAGACGATGAGGTAGGTAGAGTCTGGGGAGATGGTGGAGGAGGTGCAGCTGCAGTTATCAGATGCC
>LUFD01000988.1:0-17182 GCA_003025255.1 Cordyceps pruinosa | reverse complement strand
AAAAAAAAAAAGGCAGAAAGGGAACACAAAAAAGCAGAAGCGAGTACCCAGAAAGAAAAGGGAGGGCGTTGAAAAGGGATAAAGTAGGGAAATGGGGATATTTTGGCTTGGGAGATTTTGGGTCTGATGTAATCCGAATAATCTCTGCGGGCCTTTCGAAACGTCTTCTTTTTTATTTTACACATTTTCATGACGACACCGCTGCGCCTTCTTGTTATTTTTTTCCGGGGTGTTTCTCTTTCTTTTACTTGAAAGATTACTTAGGTATACTGGTTGCTATTTTGAGTATTGAATTTTCGTATCAAAAATGTTGGTTTTCCAATGAGGAACTGCGCAAGCTGTGACTGCTGGTAGGGGGGTGGGTTGCTTTCCGGCTCAAAGATGAGATACAGCTTGATACCGAGCAGAATAAGTCTTGTCTTGAACAGCGTGGGCAGGGTGAAGCTGGAAGCCGTAGAGAAATACCGCGTGTTGGGCACTATCATCAGGTTAAGCAACCATAACAGGAGAGAAGGCCAAGACATGTTTCCTCAGCAAAGCAAACGAGCCCGGTACTGGAGATATCAGGTTTTCGAAAACCTAGAGGCGTAAGGTGAGGTCATCGAATAGGATGCAGGGTAAGCAATGGGTGAGTGAGCCCATGTACCAACTATTCACGTGGAAACTGGTGACAAGTATGAGGGCATTTTGCTCGCCTCTGGTCCGCATTAGAAGCTCGGTCGCGTGGCCAAATGGCAAGGCGTCTGGCTACGAACCAGAAGATTGTGGGTTCGATCCCCACCGTGACCTAATGATGTTTCTTTTTGCTCTCTTTTTTTCTTTTCCTTTTTGGCTTCTCTTCCCTTGTTTGAAACAAGTGCCTCTTGACCTTTCTCGCTTAGGTCTTGGCAACGGTGTTGAGCCATGTGGCTGCGGGTTCTGCAGGAGTGCTTCCCCCAGACTTCATAGGGCTGGCTCGCTGAATTGGCGAGTCTGTGATTGGCTTGCTGCTTTATCCTTGCTCTCCTATTTTTTTGCGCCGCTCTTTTCTGCCTGACAATGTTTCCTGGCCGCTCATGGCACGAGTCGTTCTCGCCAACTTGCTTTGCATCCAGTACATGTTGGGGACCTGCGTGGCCTTGATATCGGTCTGGTTGGTTTGCCTTGGAGTCGCCGTATCTACATTGGAGGAATGATGTGATGGATAGCTTCTTTTCCGCCCATAGAACTGTATACTGCATTGTGCGGCGCGGCCCAGAAGTGTAGTTCCGGCCTAACAGCTTCGACGGCGCAAGTGAACGCAAGCCTGCGCATCTGTGCGCCGACCCTCTCTGCATTGCATACAATGGAGAGAGATGGCTGTCAAAGGGGCCGTGGCACATCCTGCGGGCGCTTTTGCTGAGCCACCGCACGCGATTCACCAACTCCAGGCCGTTTCTCGGACAGCGAGAGCCGATGGCCTTTGCTAAAAAGCGCCTTCCCGAAGAAGCCTCGCAAGGGATCGCAGAGTATCTTAAAGCAGAAAGGATCTCACCCCCGGATCACTAACACACCCTCGCTCCTGGCGCGTCAGCGGCCGCAATGGCACCCAGCGCTGTCGATAAATGCACCGGCGCGCGAAAGCCCATGATGAACAAGGTACCCCGGATCGCATCATGCGATAACGCCGCCTGTCTCCCCTAGTAAGCACTTATGTCAGGAAGACACCTCCAAAACCCCCGGGCTCCCGAGTTTGCCTGTGTCTCAAACCAAGTGACCAGAGGCTACGGCGTCTCGGCAGCTGGGGCGATGCGAGATTCCTAATCAGGCAGGAGGGCAACGTCGTGATAAGCCTACGGGATAAGTTGATGCCAAGTCGGCCCCCGCCGAACGGATCTCTTTGTGCCATTGTCTAGTTTCAGCGAAATGGATAGGACGGGCGCGCTGCCCGGCCTTTCCATCAACGGCATCACCTCCGCTCCAAGAATAGCTACGGCGCCGCCCCCCTCTCTCTCCTGTCATTATGCCCCCCTCCCCCAGGGTCAATGTAAGCTCGCGCGCGTTGTGCGACCTCCTGCTTGCTGGCGCAGTATGGGAAAGATGCTTGCTCGATGCCGCACTTCCCGAAGGCTGATGGCAGACACTCCTGGAAATGCCGCCGTGCCGATGGGCTGCCCTTTGCATGCTAGTCTGGCATGCGGCTCGCCGTGGAATAGATGAAACAACTTATGGACAAGGCGGTGTTGGTGACATTGTCTTCCCGCCCGCCCGCTGCGATAGAATCGAGAAGCTCTTCGCCGGCTACCAACTCTGGGGGACGACCATACCTTTGTCCTGAATCCGGAAGGTGACGTATTCGAGATGACGGAAATTCGCGGGTTATCGAGTTATCCGCCGCGTCGTTGGGCTGCCAGAAGGACACAAAGCATGGCGAGAAACGTATAAATACGGCGACAAGTTCGAGCTGTTGTTGATCGCCAGACAGCAGAGATCCAACAAGGACTTCAGCAGCTTCCACCCCCCCCTCACACTTCTTTTCCACCTCCACTCCAAGATGCAGTTCTCCAACTTTGGAAGCTGGTTCGTCGCCGTCCTGTCGGCCACCATGGCCGCGGGCGCCGCCCTGCCCCCCACGACCAAGGTCGGCGTCGTCGAGTTCAAGCAGACGCGCAGCGACAAGTTCGTCGGGCGCAACGGGCCGCTGGCCCTGGCCCGAGCCTACCACAAGTACGGCGTCCCCGTGCCGGACGCGCTCCGGGACGCGGCGCGGGCGACGAGCCGCTCGCACGCCAAGCGCGCGCAGGGCACCGCCGTGGCCAACTCGGACCAGGGCGACCTCGAGTACCTGGTGCAGGTGGCCATCGGCACGCCCGCGCAGAACCTCAACCTCGACTTCGACACGGGCAGCGCGGACCTCTGGGTCTTCTCGACCGAGACGCCGAGCCCCGGCAGCCACAACCTGTACAACCCGGGCGCGAGCTCGACCGCGCAGAAACAGGACGGCGAGACGTGGTCCATCCAGTACGCCGACGGCTCCGGCAGCTCCGGCGACGTCTACACCGACGCCGTCACCGTCGGCGGCCTCACAGTCGCGAGCCAGGTCGTCGAGTCGGCGCAGCAGGTCTCGTCGCAGTTCGCCGGCGGCGACAGCGACGGCCTCCTCGGCCTCTCCTTCAGCTCGCTCAACACGGTCACGCCCAACCGGGCCTCGACGTGGTTCGACAACGTGCGCGGGCAGCTCGACAGCCCGCTCTTCGTCGCGGACCTGCGCCACAACGCCCCCGGCAGCTACGTCTTCGGCGGCATCCCCGGCGCCGCGCAGAACGTCCTCTACACGCCCGTCGACAGCAGCCGCGGCTGGTGGGGGTTCAGCTCCACGGTCGGCGGCGCGTCCGTCAGCGGCATCGCCGACACGGGCACCACGCTGCTGCTGCTGGACGACTCCGTCGTCAGCAGCTACTACCAGCAGGTCCAGGGCGCCGTCAACGACTCGCAGCAGGGCGGCTGGGTCTTTGACTGCAGCGCGCAGCTCCCCAGCCTCTCCTTCACCGTCGGCGACGGCCAGATCACCATTGACGGCAGCCTGCTCAACTACGCCGCCCAGGGCAGCCAGTGCTACGGCGGCCTCCAGTCCAACGGAGGCAACGGCCTGTCCATCTTTGGCGACATTGCGCTCAAGGCCGCCTATGTTGTGTTTGACGCTGGCAACAACCAGCTCGGCTGGGCTCAAAAGTAAACCAAGAAACGGTTCTGATGGGTGGCTGGCACTCAGCTTTGTTTATGTTTTGTCGGCTAGATGATATTCAAGTATATATAACGAATGCGATGTTTACATCTTTGCTCGGATGCTCCTCTTGTGCTGCTGATGTGGTGGCCGGCGGTGGAATACTGTGCCTGTGGCTATTCTTGCGTCCCCCGGAATATGCCTATGCGTCAGCGCGTCGAAGTTGCTCATTGGGGACAGATCAAATCCGTGTAAACCATCTGTAAGATTCGGACATCTCTCACACGCGTTCTGCGGCGCCCCAATGCCGCATGAATTCGCGCGGCCCAACATCATGGAGAAACTGGCTAATCACAGGTCTCGACTTACAGCACACATCAAGAGCTCTTTCCTCTTTATGACCGATACACCGATTGGTGAGTGCTCCCTCCTGTCGGAAGGAGTGTCAATCCGATGCCGCAGCGAAACAGCAGTCACCGCCCCAACCGCACATGCTAACCAGCCCTGTGAAGTCACACAGCACCGCATACCCATTGCCATCAAACATCTGAGGGAAAAAATGAAATAAACATCTGAGAGAAAAGATGAAATACACCTAGCCCGTGCAAAACGGAGCAGAAAAACCAGCAACTCGGCAAGCTGCCGGCTCCGTCGCCCAAGATCCCTAAGTTCCAGGCCCATGAACGAAATGATGTCCGCGAGTGCATAGCCAGACAGTTTGGCAGATGTTCTTGACTTCGGGAGGCAGTCACAATGCCGCTTGAGAGGTTAGAATGACGGAAATGACGGATATCACGGAAGGTAGACGCATCCTCCTGCACCAGCAGAAAGCCGCGCCATGCGCCATGATCCGCCACAGAGCTCCATTATTGGGAAAGCACTCGTCATCATTGCTGCTCATTGTCGCTCATGCCCACAGATGCAGACCAGAAAATCCACAGGTCAACCGTGTCGGACGAGTTCCGTCGGATGAGTGTTGCCCTGTCACAGGAACGCCCGTTACTTAGAACGACGAGGATATTTCGGGACAGAGCCGGGATTTCGCCAGGAAGAGCGCTCTTGCTGTCTGCCAAGCACTTCCGGCAAGCCTGGGATCAAAGTTTGCTAACGCTCAGCATGCTACTCGCCGGGCATGTCGTTGGGCGGCTCGCACAGGTGTCTCTATACGATGCCGGTACAATCCATAAGTGAGTCGAGTTCTTGGAATACCAAAGCATTTATAAAATTTTGCACAAGAGTAGTTGTCATATTTTTGCACGAATTCATCGGCCTTACAGTTGGAGGTAGCCCGCAACAGTGGCCCGATATACTTTCTGACAGGTCTTGGCTATGACAATCTGTTACGTACAACAAAGCTGTCACCGGCACTCTATCGCAATCGACGGAACAGAATAAGACAACCGCTCTGCACCCCGGATTTTACGGCTGCGGGGAAGCGCGCTTTAGATGTCTTATCAATGCAACATTATTTCGACGTGTTCTGCCAGTCTGAGCAAGATCAAGGTGTGTGGTTGATACGACGTGGCCGCTGATGTACTGTGTGTCCCTATCCGGCCTTCCGTTCTCGCAGGCGCACCCCTTATAATAACGAGATACAATACCCAGTGCCATTCAGTTGTCTCCTCCCTTTTCTGGCTAGTATGCGGCACTCGTCACCAGGTCAACATCAGGCTCCGATGAATGTCGACGGTCGAGCTGGTTCTGGAAGACCGTTCCACAGGATGTGGCACATGCCGCCTCGCTTCATTGATTGCGTTTTGGCACCGCATATCATCTTTGAAACGGCGCTGAGCCACCTGATCATCGGCATTCATCAGCCCGGTGGGAATAGGCGGATGGCCCGGCGAAGTTACTTGCCCCAACGGATGTTTTGAAACGCTATGGGGAAATGAGAACATGCAATTTCCTTTCTCGACTTCGCACCATATGCCGTTCCCTGTCTGACCGACGCCGAGGACCCTTTGTACATCCGAGCCGGTTTGCCTTGGGCTTGTCGTTGCCGCTTTCTGGGACGGAGCGAAACGGAGTGACATTCAGCTTCTCCTTCCCCCCAGCTGGTGTCTCCTTGACATGATCTACTGGTTCCACAAACTTCGTTGCTTTTTCGCCGCTGTTCATTCGCGATGAGTCTTAACTGGGAACTTTCTTTTACGATGGCGTGCTTAGCAGTCCACTCCATGGCGACGCCGGCAGGGAATTGATAGCTTGTCTCGTCGATAGCTTGTCTCCTCGATTTGGGCCAAATTGCCCAAACAAGAAGGTACCGGGTTGGGGGAACGAGGGCTGTTTTGGCAGGTTGAAATGAACCCAGAATTTGCGCTGAGTCATGGGATGTGCGGGCAGGGTCATCCATAGAATATGATGATAGTAAGACGGCCGTTCCAGAAGCATTCCAGCGAAAACGATCATTGAGTGATCGCAGCCTCAGTAATGCATAACTTCTTCGCAGCCAGCCGAAGGCCACCGAGAATCTTCCACATTACTTCGTCCGCCGATGGCAGTCGGACAAACAAGGAGTCTACTTCTGGCCACCGATCTGCACACAGCGAAATGGCCAGGAGGAAAAGTGATGTGCGGCTCGTGCTGGGCATGTCCTTGTGATCTCCGGAGTTGCAGTTTCCGCAAATCTCGCGCAGGGCTGGCCAAAGTGGATTGGACTTGGCTAACCGACCTGAGCCATGTTCGACCTGTAACTCTGGCTTCCATATTCAGAATCAACGAGGCAGCAACAAGTCCGCCAGGGCCGGTTGACGGTGAACTTGGTGAGGAACTGCAGACTCCACCGAGAAGCGTGTGTCTGGGTCCGTCGGAAAAGCCATCCACGGCATGTAGCCCGTATAATGGAGTACATGGGCCACGGGCAAAATTGCATCATTGCGCGATACTAGATGAAGCTTAGAACAATGCAGGCCCCGAAGACAGACCAACCGGCTGGCCTGATGGCAGTGCCGTTACAGTGCCGTTGCTGCAAGCGCTTGGACGTCGAGGGAATGAATGGCGAGTGCGTGTGGCTTGCATGTCGACAGTTAACAGGGCTTATCGTGGACATCGACGAATTTCACGCCTGCTTCAACGATCAGTAGCGGGAGCGGGAGAGGAACCACCAGGATCCCTTTATCTGGACAGAGCTTCGGATCTGCGCAGCTGAGGCTCGATACTGTAACTGGGTCTTCCAGGTGAGCGAAAGCGGATTGGTTGTGGTACGAGCCTGGGCCGGGTCGTCGCTACGGGCCTCCGGTGAATCGGGATGGGAATATAATCATGGAGTACATACTGCACAGACGATAGGCTAAAACGCTGGTTGCCCGACAGCGAAGGTTACCAGCAGTCTGCTGGGCAGTCGACAGTAAAGAGAGAAAATGTAGTGTGTCGAAGCTTGTACATGAGACTACTTGCGATCCAATGAGACTAGCAGACAGGTCTGGAGAGCCAGGAAAACGACCCGGGCAACGCCTATCAGAAAAGCAACCTTTCAGCTTCACGGATACCAATGTGGCTCTCAATCTCCCACGATGATAGCCACGGACGGATGCCGTCTCCTGCTGCAGGAAACGAGGCAACAGCCCTGGCGACGTCGATGAGATGAATCTATCCTATCCGACTGCCTTTTTGAGAGTAGAGGTTGGACGCGTGGACC
Organism: Cordyceps pruinosa; assembly: GCA_003025255.1. NCBI lineage: Eukaryota > Fungi > Ascomycota > Sordariomycetes > Hypocreales > Cordycipitaceae > Cordyceps > Cordyceps pruinosa. The sequence continues at coordinate 9,863 of LUFD01000988.1, read as the reverse complement.
GGGGCCGTCTCTGCAACCTCCCTCTTCCAGTAGAGCGTCGAAAGGGGGTGTCACGTTTTGCAAGCCAATGAGCCCGGTTGAATTAGCTGGGCACTAGCCGTCCGCGGCGCCTTCTCCAAAAGTCCACTTGGTTTCGCTCAGTGAACGGGAAAACTCCTCGCCTGAGTTTTCAGTATCAGCCTAACAGGGCGCGTGGCCGCCCCTCCCCTGGCATTCTCGGGTGAGCGCAGCAAGCCTCTGGGGAACTGAGGTGGGAATGGAAGCAGGGACGGCGGGGAGAAGCTTCGAAAAGCCACGGGGGCGGTGGCTTGTGTGCACGGCTGTAGAGCCTCGAGATCAAGCCGTTGTACACGGCCTAGCAAGCTGCGAGTAGGAACCTAATGGTCAGTGGCGGGCAGCCACTGACGAGGAGCATCAGCAAGCTAGCCATTGATGACAAGATGAATTCGCACATGCCCCAGGCCTTCTAGAAATATAGAATATAGCCTGCGACACAGCTAGCTTGGCCGACTTCAAAACGCTCTGGGGAAGCGCTGCTGCATGGACCGCGAAGCCGCGATAGCGAGCAGGTGGGGGAGACAGGCAGATGCTTGGCTGCATGGCTGTGAGCATGTTTATGCGCTATAGAGTGATGAAGGTTCCTCGAGGAGCAGAGGACGACAGACTCGACGGTGAGCCAATCGCAGGAGCGCCCCTGGACAGCCACCTCGAAGCTAACGACTCAACCAGCTCCATCTTGGTTGAGACAGGAACCCTGGCGGTTCCATTCCGTGCACTGTATGGAGTCTGGGATCCAACAGGCTGATTGCCAGCAGCCAAGGCGGCATGTACAGATGTACACGCTCGGTGTACGGCACAGTGTTGTGAAGAAGGCCTTCCCTCCCCTCCCCTCCCCTCCCCTCCCCGCGTGCCTTGGACGAAATCCACCAGCTGGGCGGGCAAAGCGCCATGGATGGATGGCAAGCCCGCCATGGCCGCCATGGCCGCCCACTTCAGGACCTCAGGATGGATGGATGGGATGGGGCAGAGGTCCAGGCCATGCTGGCCACCGCTCCACAAGCTGCCACGAACAAATTCATGCCTGTCCGGTGGTGAGGCTGCTCGTCACCTTGTCCAAGGTTAGTTCAGGTAACCCCGTACTTCCCATTACATAAAAGACTCAGGGCTGCCTCCCCCCCATCCCCATTGCCTCGCTGCTCCCCGGCTTTGGCTCTGCGACAACCCCAGAGTACACGAAACTGTCAAGCTGTCAGAGGACTGCTGAGAACACGGAGACTCTTGACAACGGGAAACAGGAGATCCAAAGCCTGCTTCGTTGATCGACTTGAACGCGCAACCCAACGCCCTCCCTCTCTGGCCACGACATCCACCACACCCGCCTTCAGCCACCCATTCATCAAAGCACCTCGCCCGCGGCCGCCCGCCTGGTGAGTACCAAAGTACCCAAGGCGAGGTCACAAGTTCCTGCAAAATTTGCCCGTTGCCCAAGCCTCGCTTCCGAAAGCCGGAACGTGCATTGCCGTGCTCTCAACCACCGCTTTCCCCCGCTTCCCACCAGGCCACAACCCCGTCTCAGCCGGACGCCCTTTTACTTTCTCATCCCTTTCTACCCTGCCCGTCTGCATCTGCATACGCATCTGCTTTCATCTAGTTCTGCCTCGATATATTGCGCCGTGGCGACCCTGTCCTGCTGCCCGGCCACGTCTCATCCTGCCTGTTCCTGCATTCCCCGCGTTGTCGCTTGACGACAACAGGCCACACCCAGCAACCATCGCCTCACCGCACACAAAGCTCACAACAATTCACCTCTTCTCGCCATCTACGCATGGCCGCCGGCAACATGTCCATCGACAGCAAGCCCAAGCCGTCCCATAGGGATGAAAGCGAGGACTCTGCCGGCTCTACCCCCGAGGGTGAGCGGAACCCTGTCACCCCCGTTGCCATAGAACCCGCACAGCCCAAGCGAAAGGGCGGTCGCAAGCCTGTAAGTCGCCATGAAGTGTTGAGTTGCTTGCAACGTGACTGACCCGCCCGCAGATCTATGCTACCTCTGAGGAGCGCAAGCAAAGAAACAGACAGGCTCAGGCCGCCTTCCGTGAGAGGCGCACCGAGTACATCAAGCAGCTCGAGGAGACTATCCAGATCCACGAGGCAAACCTGCACAACCTCCAGACGGCCCATCGCAATGCTGCCGATGAGTGCCTCATGCTGCGCTACAAGAACTCTCTTCTCGAGCGCGTGCTCCTGGAAAAGGGCATCGACGTCAATGCCGAGCTCGAGGCCAAGACAGACAGCCCAACCTTCGGCCCAACCCACATGCCGCAGAACATTGTGCAACCTCCTTCTCTCCACAGGTCCATTATGGGCCGAGGCCGCAAGTCGGTGTCTGCTATTGCGCCTGCAGTCGAAGCCAGCAATACTGCCCTGACCGGCGTCAAACCCGAGGCCTCTCCCAAAACGCACCACCACACCTCGTCCCCGAGCAACACGGCCTCTGCCTTCTCCCCAATCCCGGAGAATACCACGATCAAGTCCAACCCTGGCAGTGGCTCCCGTTCACACATTCCCGCTATCATCACGGGGGCCTCGGGCCAATCTGTCATGGAGCGTCGCTCTAGCTCCATCGTTGGTCCCGGTGGTGCCTACTACACCACCCCTACCTTTCCCAGCCACATTGATCCGCTCGAACACGAGTATGATCACCATGGAGACTTGATGCAAGACTCCGAGCTGGACAATGGGGCTCACGCCGAACCCTTTGCCCACTCGTTCGGGGGTGGCGACAGCATGATGGTTTCGCCGACCTCTGCAACAGCAAGCCACCAGATTCCGGGGTCGGGCCCAGGCTTCGCCTCCATGAGCCAGCTCCTTGATACAAACCTCGATTGGGATCCCTTCGGCCTCAGTGCCAGCATGAACTTCCCTACCCAGCAGTTCCACTTCGAGCAATCCACATCTATGAGATAGCGGTCTGTCAGTGCCGGTCAGATGAACCGAAATCCTCTGCCGCCGCTGCTGAGATGTCTGCTGTCTGCAAACCAGAAACATGACACCGGGTTCCGATCACCGTTGGCCCCGATTACATCAAAAACGATACGACCTTTACGACTATGAGCGCAACACCAAATTGATGCACCAACTCGGAGCACCCTTGCCCAACCTCCGTCCCAGCTCGGATATGCACATCCCTTTAGCAGAATAGCCTAATTGACTTTACCGCTTGCGGTACTCTCACTTACGAGCAACTTTCCAGGATATGCAATGCCGAGCCCGCCCTGATCAAATAAACGAGATCTGGGCCTGCTCATGGCAAAGCGCGTGCATCCTCCCACTCAAGGTCTGGGAAGCATCTTGTCCCACTACCCCCTTGCTGCCTTGGCAATAGCAGCACACTGTTCTTTATCGATTTTAATACGACTCTTACTTGCCTTTGTTCAATCTTTTCAGCAATCGAGCGACTCTTTTGCGCTGGGCTTTTTCCATGCGCTTGCTTTGAACACTTCCACGACAGGCTCCTCCGCACCCTTGTGGTTGAAGCCAATTTACGACACTTTCACAACACGCTCGACGACAGCGGTGTAGAAAGAAGAAAATTACCTTTTTTTTTTTTTTTGGCGTTTGACGGAAATGAAAAGTTATCGCGGTCGAAAGGATTACAAGAGCTTGCTTCAAGGCTTGCTTCTTGGTACCACACTGACCCTTAGCGAGACTATTTTGAATATACTAGCAGTGTTTTGTCACACATGAGCGTGTACCACGGTGGTGTTTACGGCGGACAGTTTACGGCGGACAGCAGATTTTACGACGATGCCGATTTTCGGTAATGAACGGGTAATGATGGTACGGCGGCCGGTGTTTGGTGTTGGTGTTTGGTTTTTTGGACGATGATACCCCATGCATTCGTTGCTGGCGTTCTGGAGGGAACATTTGGACCCTGCACACTTTTCACAAGTCTCTTGACTTTTCTTTCACGCATCGCTGCGGAAGCCTGCGAGCGATGCGGACCTCTCTGGGAGTCGACTTAAACCCCATAGCTGGGGCAGCAGTCGGATATCCCGGAAGAGGTACACATCCATTGCTGAAATGCAACTGGGAAACCTTGGCGTTAGACACTGGCAACTCAGTTGTTCATGTCTACTCGTCAAGCATGCTGGAAGTCTTGTTCAACTCTCGGCCATGGCAGTCTAACGACTGGTAGCTGGCCGAGACGATGTGCAGACTGCGGCGCAAACCAACAGTCCTGTCAGCAGGACTTAGGGTAGCAGATGCCAACTGGGATGGCGATAAAAGCCCATGACGCGAGATGGAAGTCGGCTGGATTTGCCGATGATTTTACAGTTCCCCCTGCGGTGCATTCTCGATATTAATATACTACATGCTAAATCAATGTGACTGCGTAGCGACGTAGTGGCGGGGAGGGATATGCCTCTTCTAGGCAGTATTTCCTAGTCTCTTACATAGCTCTCTGTTAGCCTCACATAGTAATTGATTCGGCTGGGGAGGGGGGTTTGCTTCGGCTCGCGAGGGTTGTTGCCAGGGATTCGATGGGTGTGGTGGGACGGATTCAATATTGGGATGGACGTTGGGCCTGACATAGGCCAGCTTCTGTATGTACAGTTGATATATACTCTTCACAATAATGTGTACAAGGCCGCGGCGACAGCGCATCCAAATGCGAGTAGACCACTCGCTCCCGCAGGTCTGATGCTAGGAGCAGCACCGCTGCCCGTGCTGTTTGACAGCAACGCGACCTTCCCGACACCCGCCGCGTCGTCAATCGTGCAGACAACTTTGCATCCACCACTGCTCCTCCTCTCTCCTCCTCGCGCCGACCGCTTGCCGGGCGCCGTGGTGTTGTACAGCATCTCGATCCACTGGATCTGCAGGCTGGCCTCGTCGCCGACCGTCATGTTGCCGCTCCACGAGCCGCCGTCGCTCCACGCGTTGAAGTTGACGGCCGCGGGGTCGCGCGGCACCTGGAACGCGATGCTGGCGGTCTCGCGCCCGTCGACGTACCAGGCGCTGCGCGCGGGCGTCCAGTCGAGGCGGTGGACGGCCCAGTCGGACCACGCGGCGCCGCCCGGCAGCGTCGCGTTGCGCGAGGCCCCGGCGACCTCGCCGCGGCCCGGCAGGTCCGACGGCTGGTTCGTGTACTGGATGGCGGAGCGCGGGCCGCGCGTGAGGACCTCGATGTCGGCCTCCTGCACCCCGGCCGGGTCGTCGGCGCCGCGGTACGTGAACATGGCGGTCACGGCACCGGGCCCGCCGACGGTGCGCGCGCGCATGCGCAGCGAGAGGAACCGGTAGCCGGCGCCCGCCGTCTGGAACTCGGCGGCGGTCTGGAAGTCCCGGAGGCGCTTCGTGCGCATGGTGAGGAACGTCGCGGCGTCCGCGTAGGCGTCCCCGGAGTCGCGGCCGCCGCTGGCCGCCTTTTCTATGTAGATGTTGCTCGCCGAGTTGATCATGTACACGGTGGCGTCGTTGGACAGGCTGTTCTTGTTGCGGTCGCTCGCCGCGCCCTTGCTGTTGTCCCAGGTCTCGACCTCCCAGAAGCTGGTCCAGGCGTCCGACTGGAAGTAGGCGCTGCTCGCCGGCGCGGAGGCGACGCTGGCCGCGTCCTCGACCACGTCTGGCACGCCGGCGTGCTGCGACAGCTGCCGGAAGTCAAAGAAGGCGCGCTTGGCGTAGTAGGCGGGGTTTGTCCCGTTGGAGAGGAAGCAGCCGCAGCTTGAGTCTTGGACGGCCTCGAGGGCTGTTGACGCCGAGAAGAGGGAGGCTGTGGCAAGCAGCACGGCTACTTGCCGAGGGGACATTGCCGGAGGAGGCTTTTGTAAGTGGGTGCTGCGAGGGATGAAATGGGAATTCTCGGTGTGAAGTCTGACGTGCTCCAGAAGGGGTTGCTGGATCTATATACAGGTAGCGATGAGTTCCTCTTCCCCAGCTTCGGCCCCTGGTGTTCCCTCATGCAATCCCGCCCTACCAGCTCCCTGCGGCCGCAGGAGAGGCGCAGTGCGGCGTTCTAGATCGTGACAAGCCGAGATTTGGCGGCCACGCCGAGACAGCCCACACAGGGCAGTGGCCCGTCAGCACCAGAAGGGGCAGAGCAAGGCAAGCGCAGTATGCTTAAAGCTGCTAACCGGCGGCTGCTTATTTTGACTGGTTCACGCGGTGGGAGTGCGTGAGGTCGCAAGCTTCAGAGCAAGGCGGAATATGTCGGCGAATGGCCGGTCGGGTTCACGCTCGCTGCATGCTGACGACACCGTGTCTTTCGGTCGTAAGTACTTCGGGAATGTAAGGGCGGCCGTTGTATTTGTAGGAGGTGAGATTATTGGTCTCTTCGTCAGCTTGGGCGGCTACCTGACTGCATCTGCCAGAAGAACGTAAGCGGTGTAACCTATTCGATCGACATTCTGGTGTAACACTAAGACATCTAAAGCATGCAATGAATAGATTTGTCTGTTCAGTTCAAGAAACTATCATATTAACAAGTACCTTTGTACCGGCTAACAACGCAGCGTGATTCTTCAACACATGCAAGCTCTTAGCCCCTGTAGAGAGAGGGAGCTTCCTACTTTACTGACTTGGCGTTGGGCTAAGCTTAGTAGTCACGATAGCAACAGTGCTATGTAACTGCTGATCCTACATCCACGAGTCGCGGGGAGCAACCTCCCTCGGCTCTGATACCCGCCGTTATTAAACACCCGCTGTTACTAAACCCGATCGCCAACTCGAAACCATTAGAAGGGCTCGGAAACGCCCCGCGTGAAGAGGAGCCGCGGCGGGAGGATTCGCAAAGCAACGTGGGAAATAGCGACACCGCGCTGCCAAGGGACAAGGTTGTGCGTGATGGATGAACATCTTGACAGAGAGCCCCATATGACCATTGGCGAGATATCTTAATTTCCATGCCATTCACCTTTTATTCGCATACAGGCTCAGGTGCCGCACTAGACAGGCATTATTCGCGAGCCTGTTCTAGTTACTTGCTTGCAGAGAGTGCACGACAAAGCACTTTGTGTTCCTTGAAGTGAGCAACCTGGCAGTCCCTCCCGCAATACTTAACAGCCTTGCACTTTCCACAGGCCATTAGCTTCGCGGTCTCAGAGTCCTTGCCGCAGTTTGCGCACAGGTTTGGCGGAGGCAGCGAAGCGCTTCCATCCGCAATGGACGCCAAAAGGGCCTCGGCCTTCGCTTTAGCTGCCTTGAGCACTCGCTGCTCGCCCAAGCTAACCTGCGCGGCCGCCCAGGCGTTACTTCCTGGAGAATACACGCCTTCTGCCAGTTGCGCCTCGAGCTTTTCTAGAGGAATCTCGAAGCCCTCGAGCAGCGCCCCGATCGATTCAATCAGAAACTGCAGGATTTGCGATTCGTTCTCGTCACTAATTCTTTTATATGACTCTGTGGCGATCTGCCTCGTCATAGTACCCAGTTCAGACTCCTGCAGCCTCTGAATTCGCAGGTATCTAAGAACGCTGTCTGGTAGAGGGTTTTTGAGAGTGAGAGGGATAGTCGAGACTTCTTCCAAACCAGCGAGCTTCCACAGTCTCTGTTTCCGCTCATACAGCGGCGCCATAGAACTTGTCTGCAGGACAAGCTCATAATTTTCGTTGGGGTTATTAGGCAGAACGAAGCCGTAAAGCCGCAGCAAACGACTGTTCGCAACGTCGCCGTAGTAAATAAATACCTAGGTACCTAGGTTAGTAGTAACTTGGAGACTCTAGGCCTCGGGACATACCTGGTCCCCAACTTGATAGTCTCTGCAAGCAAGGACGGAGAGATTTCCGGTTGACGGATCGTAGGCATGGCATTGCTTCGCATCAGACGCGTGGTTCAGCATGTCTGCGAACGGAGCCACGACACGAATTGAGTTGTCCTCGGAGATCGCGAAGTCCATACCACGACTCCATATCGAACTGAGTGCCCATTTGTACTAGAGGAAGCGACATGTCAGCACATTATGATGTATACATGACACGAACTTACATCTTGGAAGGAAAACTTTTCCAACGGAAAGAGGTCACGGTGACGTATAAATACACCAGCGAGTAGTTTTTTGTAGTCGTCCCCGACTCTCCCTCTAAGATGCGTAGTGAGAGTGTAGAGTGAGGAGCCAGCGCAGACTCTCAGCTCCTCATCCGTAAAAAACATACTTAGAGTATACTCGCTGGGCAGCACAGCGATATGAGTCTGACGCTCCGCGTACGCGGGGTCTCCCACACGCGACCGGACAAAGAGGATGTATAAAGCTAACGTGTCCTCGACAGATAGAGGCGGCTGGACAGACCGAAGGACCGGGCCGAGGAGCGGATCGGCATGTGCGCCCTTGACAGTCCATAGACAGTTGGCTGGAATGGTAAGAATCCTTTCGCCTTCCTTGAACGGCCGTTTGGCCTTGACACCCCGCCCTGTCGCTGGAAAGTGAGTGAGATGGAGGTCGCTCAAGCCCACGGCCCCCGACCGGTCAAGCCAGGCGTCCATGAGTGCAGTGGTTGGTTATAGATGTAAACTGGAAAGATGAGCTGTGAGATGATCATAGGGCGGAGGGGCGAGGATCAGTTCGCTCCAGAGGCGTCGACGTAGATTTTTCCGAGGCGGGGTCTCTGTTGTGCTCAAGAGGCTACCTACCGCGTAGCCAGACTACCAGGCATTAGGAAGAGTAGCAGCCGAGAGCGGATGGAACCTGACTGTCACCAGTGAAATAGACTTGCGCGAGACGAGGACCTGTTGAAAAGACATTCTCATTTGTCACAATGGTTTGGGATCTTTGTGCGTGTATTAACCCATGACCAAACGGGGTTCAACAGAGACTGAGGGGGTACTTCTCAGGGTCTGGTTGTTAGTTACCACCGTACTTAGCCCTGGTGTTTTATATATTTTATAAAATATCTAATTTAGTTATACAGTACTATCTAAATCGTCTTCCTATAGAAATAAACAATGACGAATTAAATCTAATGTAAATACTCGGCTTTTGTACCAGAGAAACCCGAGGTACACCGTACCTGCTTAGACACGGCGATGTGGATCTGGCACAGCTTATCTCTCACCCAATTGCGATAAGCGATGACGAGTATTTTGCCGACACAAAGCCAGCAAACCTGCAAGGTGCCACCTCGACACGACATTTTCTGCTGTTTTTGCGCCGCGCAACATTGTAGACGCGACCGGTCGCTCCGAACTCACAAACCTGCAACTCCAGCCGTTCTGTACCCCCGGTAATAGGTGCCCAAGCTTCACGATGGTGGCTGCTTTTCCCAACGCTCACCATTGCAGATGATCACAGGAGCACAACAACAGCTACGACACACCCCACTCTGAATCCTCCCTCGCAACACGGCGCATCACCTCGGCGATGGCATCACCAGCTCCAGAATCTGAAGTTCGGAGTCCAGAGCGCGCCTCTCAGGAGCGGTCGAACGCAGCACTTCCAGCAGGAGAGGTCGCGTTTCGCGCAGGCAGTGGCGGCGGCGTTGCGGACGGCGCGGACGGCGCGGAGACGGCACCTCCTGCCGAAGATCAAGATGCCAAGACAGAGGAGGCAGAGTCGCTCCCCACGACGCAAACAGACCTCGAAGACGGCGAGGTAGAGCCCTCCGCAGACGTCGCGCCGCCTCTCCCCAACGAGCCGACACCTGGCGGGCCGCCGCTGCCGAGCGAGCCCGTTCCCGAGGACGACGGCTGGGACTGCCAATTCGACGCCAACACGCAGGCCTGGTTCTTCCACAACCGCTTCACCGGGAAGACGCAGTGGGACAACCCGCGCATGCCCCCCGCAGCGCCCGGCGCGACGGCAGCGGCAGCGGCCGCGGCCTCCTCCGCCCTGCCGCCGCCCCCCGCCCACGAGACGCCCGCCGGCGGCGGCT
>LUFD01000982.1:0-10871 GCA_003025255.1 Cordyceps pruinosa | reverse complement strand
AAAAAAAAAGAGGGAAAAAAAGAACCTGCTGAGCGATGGCCCGCGCCAGGTCAGACGGACACGAGCCCGATCGTTGCTCAGTAGGAAGACACCATGGTCTCACCGGCGTAGCGCATTGCGTCGTCGTGAATGGTGCTGGGAACTCGGATGGGAATGTAGGATGTGCTAGAGTCGTAGGCAGCGTATCCTCGCTTCTCCCAGCCGGCGTCCTGCTCGTCGCGACACTGTACAGATCGTCCCTTGTGACGTACATTGTATCGGATGAGAGAGACGGCACCGGGGGGCGTCTTGAGCACGACCGAGGGTCGCGGAGCAGGGGCAAGACGCTGCTCGTCGTTGGTGTCGCCGTCGGCCCTGCTACCCCATGATGTCTGGCAAGTGGTCGTTAGAGGAGGAGGCGGGAGACGAAGAGGAAGTCGACGGTGATGGGGCGGCGGGGACGAGGGCCCGGGACGGGGGCCCCTGCGAGGGGCTGAAGAGAACGTACCATGTTGAGAGTAATGAGGGCGTATAGCTTAATCAGGCCATGAAAGTAGCCAAAGACGATGGAGAGAGGAAGATAGCAAATGTCGGCGGGGTTGCGTCGGAACAGGCCCATGAGCTTGACCACCTTGGTAAAGGCAAACATGAAGATGAGCTGGGCCGAGAATGCACACTGGCGACTGCCAAGATGCCACTCAGCCGTGGCCCACCAGCAAGCAGCGAGCAGGAGCGGGTCGATGGCAAAGGCGAGCGAGGTAAAGGTTGCAAGGTGCAGGGCGTAGGTGCTCCATGGCTGCTGGCTGCATGGTTGGGGAAGAGAGGCTTGCGTGTTAGCGGCGGCATGCATGTTGCTGGGGTCGGGATCGACAAGTGTCTTGTCTGCTTGGAGGCAGGCCGGCAGGTCGACGGGGACATGGAGGGAGGAGGGACTGTATGGCAACTTACACCCAGACGTGCTTCTCGCGGACGAGACTGGTCCAGTTGCTGCGCCAGTTGCTGCGCGCCCACCGCGTGCACTGGTACAGGAACTTGGGGCCGTTCTCGAGCGTCGTCTCGAGCTCGCACTCGCGCTCGTACTGAATCCACGTCTTCCACTGGTGGCTGACGAGCCAGCGCGTGACAAAGTTGTCGTCGTCGGCGTTGAGGATCCAGCGCCGCCACTTCTCGTTCTTGAAGCCGTGCAGGAAGTCGTGGCTCTGCAGGATCTCCGACCGGTAGGCGCCCGTGCGACCCGACATGCACGACGTGCCGCCGTCCATGTTGTGCGTGGCCGAGATCTCAAAGTTGCGCCGCTCAATGTAGGCCGCGCCGAGCCAGTTCCACATGCGCGCGGCCAGCGGCGCATCCCACTCGCGGCGCACGCGCTGGTTGGTCCCGACGCCGCCCATCTTGGGGTCCTCAAAGGGCGCGAGGATCCACGGCATGAGCGTCGGCGGCCAGGTCACGTCGTCGTCGGCCATGATGGTGATGGGCGTCCGCACCTGCGGCAGCGCCTCGCAGACCTGCAGGCGCTTGTTGGCGATGGGCGTGTCGAAGACGCGGACGGCAGGGTAGCCGAGCGTCGCGACGAGCTTGTCCAGGGCCCTTCTCTTGTCGTGGGTGGTCACCAGGATCAGCTCGGCCGGCTTGCAGGCGAGGATGCTCCGCAGCGAGGGGCGAAGCTCCTCAAACACGTTATGAATGGTTGGGATGACAACCGTGACGTCCTCGCTGGTAAAGGCGGGCTTGGCTGCGATGGGCTTTGACTTGTACGTCCAGTGGCTCACGCAGTGAACAAAGAGGCGGAGGTAGCGATGAATCCTGTTGTTGTGTAAGTCAGCCACGACCGGTGAGTGAGGCGCCCGACGCACTCGGCTTACCACAGAACCCAAAAGACGGCGCACCAAAAGGCGGGAGAGGACCAGACGTCGGCAGAGAGCCGGGACGACACCGGGACGGTGAAGAACGGCCGGATTAAAGGAGCAATGTTGATCTGCTCCATGGTGTCGTGGACGGAGCGTCGTGATGGAGGCGCGAGGCTAGCAACGGCGCAGAAGCAACATGCGCTGGGAGCGGCCGCAAGGAGCAAAGGAGAGGGCCAATGGGTTTGCAGAGAGCAATAGGAGACCTCTTGGAGTCTCGGGTCTTAAATAGCCAGACGGGAGAAAATTTTGCGAATGTGTTTGTTGCCGCAGAGCTAAGCGAAGCTGGCCACGATTTTGGCGAGCAAACGGCAGAGCAATGTGAGGAGGAGTAGCAAATTAAGCGACTAAACTAACCCAAAGCCCGAACAATGAGATTAAAAAGAGACCCTGGGGGCTGTCTGAATCAGACGGCAGCTTCTTTGAACGACCAAGAGGGCAGGGGGCAAACGAGGGTATGGGCTGGCGCGCTGGGGGACGAGAGAGAGCGACAGGAGAGGGCGAGGCGGCCGCGGCGTGTGGACAGACAAGGTAGAGGAGGAGGAAGAAGAGGAAAGGGGGGGTAGGGTACGGTTCAAAAGGAGCAGGATCATGACGTGAATCAAAACCAGAACCAATTGAAGGGCGCCAGAAAGAGTGATGATATGGAAAGAAGGATAGATGGACGGGGCAGGAGACGCGGCAGGACGAGCATCATGTCTGGAGGGCAAGGAGATATATAGGGACCAGGAGGCGTCGCAGGACGGAGGTCAAGAGGTAGGTTGTTTGTTAGTTTGCAGGTTGTGTGGTTGAGGCGAGTTTGGCAGGGTGTGGACAGGCCAGACAGAGACCAGAGACCAGGCGCCGGGGCTGGGGCTTGGGGGTGTAGAGGTGTAGAGGTAGAAAGGAAAGCCGGAGGTCCATGACATGCATGCAAGAGGATGGGGAACGGAGGGTCCATGAAGACGAGTGCATGTGTGCAATGTCACGTCTGGAGCTGGGAGGGAGCAGTGGATGTATCGCAAGAGGGGGGGGGATGGATCTGGGAGGCTTTTCGGGGTGGATTCGTTGAAGGTTGAAGGCTGGCCGGCTGGCACGTTGGCATGGCTCATTACCGGGCATTATTCGTTTGGGATCTTTGTTATGATTAGGTTTCGGGTTGGGAGTTGCGTTGCGTTGGGTGAGTTGAGTTGAGACTGGACTGGTGCGTCGGATTGGGCGCGGCGTTGCATTTTGATTTATTTTGATGTAGTTTGATTTGTTTGATTGATTTTCATTTGGCTCATTTATCACCCGGTGAATATAGACGGGCATACAATGTACATGTTGTCTTGTACGGGCCAATGCCAGTCAGCAGTCCTGGGGAGTAGAGCTATGCACCTGCTGCGTCTATAGATATGGATGGATGGAGGAAAGGATGGAGTCTCCAAATCACAGCCTCCAAGCCTCCAAAAGCCTCCTTATTATCGGCCGTTGCCTGTCCCGCTCCAGCTCGCCCAACATGCAGCGTACTCCTCAGGTACCTCTCCTCCTACTCCACCATCACCAACTCCCACGCCCACCACTCCCACCTCCCACTGCCACTGCCACTCCCACTCCCACCCTCCACATCCTCCTCGACAGCCTCTCTATCTCGACGCCTCTCCAACTCTTCTCCAACGACCCTTCCACGCACTCACCTTGCCCATCGTGCATATCCACCACCCTCACCACCATCGTGTCCATTCCCTCGACCCCGGCTGCCTGTCTTCGCGCCCGCAAACGCCTCCAACACGGAAGCCGTCCGCTCCAGCGCTCTCGCCACGCTCCAGCCAATGCTCCATCCACGTCCGACTGCTCCCAAGACGGCTTCAACGACACCTCTTGGCGTGCCGCCGCACCCTGCCCGTTTCCACGGACCGGGTTTGCTGGTCGCCGTGGGGGACCACCGCCAGTGGACCGACCACCCTCCCATCACCACCTCTCCAGTCGGCCTTTGTCCACGCACTACCGATGCCTTCCCTGCTAGCCTGGGCGCCCCAATGTCTCATCCTCCTCGTCCTTTCGATCTGCCCTGCCAGCCATCTCGCCGTCGCGAAGGCCTCACCAAGCGCCCAGCTCACATCGCCCAGCGCCTGCCCGACTTGATTGACCACTCCCCGCATCCTATCATCGCGCCAGAATGCCTCTCAACACACGTCACGCGACGCCGAATCATTCGTTTGGCCTCGCCAAGATCGGCATCCGACACAGCCAGGACGTAGCCTTCACGCCCAGGTTGCGTTTGCCTGCCCTTCGCCGCCTCCCGGTACTGGTGGACATTCTTATCAAGTGGTCGTCGTCGTCTCTTGTGCGACAATGTGACACCGTGACAATGCGAAGGCTACTTCGTCACACGCGGTTGCCGGCTGCCGCTTTCTTGGGCCCTGCAAGCTGGTCTATGCTGTGGCTCCGCAGCCATCTCCAACTCTCTGCAACCGTGCATTGCTGGATTCCTTTGCACCGTCTCCCAGCAACGTCTCCCGCAGGCCACGCCACGCCGCACCACAGCGACGCGCAAAATGCCCAGCTGCAACTACCCTCCCTTCACCGACAGCTGTCTCCGGTGCCACAAGACGAGAGCATCGACATCGCCTACGTCAAATCGCGGTGGACCATCGACAAAGCCAGGCCCTGCCGGCCTTCCCTCCCATGCTCGCCGGAAGCCCTGTTGTCAAGCGAGTGTGTTTGCATGTACATATGCAGAGCTCCGCAGCATCTCCAGTGAGTGCCCACCTTGATACACCTAGGATGCAGCTGTTCCCTCCCCCGGGCCCTATGCCTTTCTGCTTCGCCGGCCAGATGTTGATCTGTCACATCCAAACGCGATGTTGAGACCTCATCAACACGCCTCCCGAATTCGCCCTCCGCAATCTCAGAAGAATCCGTGTGCTAATACGACACAGAGCGACATCTCTACCCCGCGCCCTCGACCGTCGTCAGTGGGGTTACAGGTTGGCCATTTGAAGACGGGCCCAATACTAACAAGACGCTGTCCTTGGTCTGAGGACGGGCCGTAGCGACGCTAACAGGTGAGCTTGATACGCCCGTCGACAGCATGGTCTTACCCCGACCAGAATCCGCAGTGGAGTTGACGAATGCTGAGAGCGTTCGCCCACATCAGACGCTGCCCACTCTGGAGCTTTCATGTTGGGGCATCTGCAGAACGGATCGTTGTGCTGTCAGTAATCTGTGCTCGGTCAACGATGCCGCTATTGCTTCCCCAACAAAGGTGTGAGACCCTGGTCAAACGTCAGCCAAGGTGAGTGCGATCAGAAGCACACTAACCACGAAGGAAAGCATCGCTGCCAGCCAATGCCGCCCATGGATGGTAGCTCGCTTCGGTTGCATAGCAGGCGTCCTTGTTGGCGCTGGCCTTGCATGTGGTCCGAATCGTCCCACAACCTTTACTTGACAACTTGGTGCTTGCTGAAGGTCTGTCGCAGGTGGGGGGTACTCCTGCTCTTGCAGCGGTCTACGGTGACCTGCGCTATGAGATGCACCTCGATCAAGTTGGTAAAATGGCCGCCGAGGATTGTTCCTCCTCCTCTTGCTTTGCTTGGTCTAGCCTGCTTCTGCACCCCTAGTTGCCCGTTCACCAGAGACTTTCAAACAAGGTGGGACCCTAGCTCTTCACATGAAATCGTCAGTCGGCATCGTGCTGGTAGTAGTCGCTATTATGTGCCTCTTTGCATGTTGATCCTCTCAGTCTGGCGATAAGCTAACCAATCAACGACCCTCTACCGTTCTGCTCAGGTAAGAATATCCACACCTCATCGCTCACTCAGTATCGCACTGCCGAGTGTCTCACCCCTGCTCGAAGCCTATTCCGCCTTAACAGGAGTCCGACTTGAAGATTCGAACAGCATTGGACGGGTTAATTAGCCCTCAAAGACACCGCAGTGCCCGCGGCATCACATGGCGCCGTGCAAGCGAGGTTGCGCCTCCGCGTCTTGCTTGTCTGGTACCCCCTGGCTATCATCGATGCTGCGACGGTGCTGGGCCTGCACCGCTGACGGCCGCAAATCACGTAAACGCCGAGGGTGCGTGTCGCAGAACGGACCTAGATGCTGTGTCGCGCCTCTCATCTCGCTGGCTTTTGCAGAAATGATCAGGGCACGACGGGTGGATGCACCTTGCCAGTGCCCATCCAGCGTGGCCAGTGCAGTAGCCCGGAGACTAGGAACCCTAGTCTGCAGACGGAGGCTTTTTCTGTGCCAACTGGCGACAGAGCGCTCTTGCGTTGTCGTGTCAAAGCACTGCAGCGAGCCTGCCGGCAATTATCGTTCCCCAGCTCAATCGACTGGGGCGTGCTGAGCAAAGGCGAATGTTGTGGCTGAGTGTGCTGAATGTCAAGGCGCCTTCCGCAGCCCAGCCTCCAGCACCGCGAGGCTCCTCACGAGACAAGGCGACGCACTGGCTGACTGGGCATGAGAAGACGGAGACACCCACTCATAATAACTTATTTGGAGGTACACAAGTTTTACCTGCACGGACAGTGGGTCTAGATCCCTCCCGATTTCATACTCTGACAACGGGCATGTCCTTGACAGACGGATTCCACCAGGCCACTCCAGAGAGGGACGACAAACGACGCCCAGGTGGCGGCAAGACCCATTCAGTGAACTTGCAACGAATCGCCCGAGTTACGGCCGCTTTGCTGATGTGGGCTGATTTCCCGACGCCTTTGCAGTTTTGTGGTGGATATTCGTGGTCGAGATGGATCCCGAACAGGCGAGCCCATCTGAGAAAGCGGCGGCGTAGGCTCATGTGACGCACCGTCAAAGGAAGGCATGCATGCTTCGTGCATGTAGAGGTGCGCCATAGTACGCTTGCGTTCAGTCTGAGGCCCTGATCATTCGGCTGCTCATCCGCAGCGAATGCTACCTGCACCTCTTCTACAGCCTTTCCTTTCCCTGCAGGGACCCAACCACCGAGGGCCGGCCATTGGCATCATGCATACCAGTGGTGAGGCTTATAGGAGAGATCTCCGGCAACGGAGATGAACACCGCAAAAGGAACGGCCACACCATTGCACGGTTGTTTAGTACGAGGTATGCCTGCCACAGGGCTGTGACTGACACATGCGTTGCAGAAGTAGCCGCCTCACGGAACCGGTACGTGACTATGGAGGCGTCGTACCAAGGTAAATCACGCGGAAATGTATCGCAGACGTGTCTCAATGGCAGCTGGAGGCTTGGTTCAGGCTTGACGGCCGCCGGATGTCCTGTCCCGCCCCGGAGGGCGGAGGCCAAGCATGTGTTGGCATCGTGCAGGCGAGGACAAAGGGCAGGCGATTATCCCTCCACGGTCAAAGTCTAGGGCGTTCCTTCAACTTCTTGAACCAACGACTTGAACAGAATGTGTATAGCATCAGGGAACCGGGCAATCGGGGCCATCCTCTTGCCGCTCGCGGCCGGTCCCATGTATGCCCGTCTGGGGATTCACTAGGCGCCGTCTCTGCTGGGATTCCTGACCTTGCTCATGGGCGTGATTCCGTTCGTGTTTATAAAATACGGCGCGACGCTGCAGCGGAAGAGTAACGCCGCCAATGCAGTCTTCACGTCTAGATTTACGTGAGCAATAGTTGTTGAGTAGTACTTGTGTACATTTTCATTGTACCACCGGCATATGCCAAGGTATGCATGCATTACAACTAGACTTCAAATAGATTCTCCAACAAGCTTTACAGAGAACAACGTATTTTATATCTAAATGCTGATAGACACCCACTCATACACCAGTGACCAACTACTGAAGAACAAGAACAAGAACAACCAGCCCCAGAAGTCCGGTGACGGACGCACCAACGATGGAGCCAACGTTGGCTAGGGTAGGAGTCCCGGCCGTACCAGTTAGAGTCCCGGATGTCGTGCTACTAGTTCCAGACGGAGCGGTCGTCGCGTTGCCCCCCCGTCCGGTCCCGTTCCCCCTCCTGCGGACCGCCCGCGCCACCGCCCGGAGGACCGCCGCCGCCACCGCCGGGCCCGCCCATACCTCCGTTCTCGTTCTCCGCGCCGCCCGACTCATACACAAACGCCGCCGGCGTCACCTCGCTCGCGTACGTCGTGTTGATGCCAAACGCCAGCCACGCGAACACGCGTCCCCCAGATACACGCAGTCCATGAACGGGTCCGCGCCCTCCGTGCCCGCCTCCTGCGCGAGGACGCTATCGTCGGCGTTCCCTGTCAGCGTCTGCTCGTTGTCGCTGTAGGGGGCGGCCTCGTCCGCGGCGGCGATGAGGGCCTGGTCGAAGAAGGCCTGGCCGACGTGGCTCGCGTAGACGTCGTTGCCGAGCGTCCGGTTCGCGTAGAGGGTCGCGTTGGCGTGCACCATGACGTGGACATGCGTGGCGCGGCCAGTATAGTGGCCGGGGAAGATTGACTGGAACTAGGCGACGCCGTCCTAGTCGTTGGCCTGGATGCGCGTAGCGCCTTATTATCGATGTTAAATGAGTCGGACGAGTCGCCGCTGCCGTTAGCGACGACACCTACGTAAACTCCCGTAGAGTTATGGTGCTAGATCTCGACGTAGACGTCCGGCACGGGCTCGCAGGTGTCGACGTCGATGACCTAGTAGCCGAGCGTGATGTCGATGCCAGGCTCCAAGTCCGTCACGTCTTTTCCGATAGACTCGCCTTCAACATCTGCGACACTAGGTGAGCTTGGAGGTCTTTCCACTGGTAATAGGATATGATCACGTATAGTAATGACCTTAGGTGACCTCTGGGGCTAGCAGGCGAGATCAGTTGTTAGAGAACAGCTCCGAGATGGATGTGCTCTCCGTGTAGCCTAGGTCGGTGCTATTATAGGACTTGGAGAGGTCACTGTCCAAGTCTCGACGCTGAATCTCGCGGGCAACGCGCCGTCTCTCGACCGCGGCCGACCGACGGGCAATATTGGCGGCTTCGACGCCCCTGGCCTTGAGCTTGTCGGCGTAGTGGGCGAGCGAGGACCGTCTTACAGATCGCAGGAAGACCTGGCGCTGTGCAATCTCCTCGCTCAAGTCATGACCCGGATGAGCATTGGGGATGCCGGCGGCAGCAAGCACTGCTAAGAGATGGAGAGGATGCATAGTATTGAGGCTGTGAGATGGCTCGAGGGATTTCGATGTAAGATCATGTCTACAAGATGCTTGCTGAATTGGCTACTTATATACTGATTCAAAAGACTTCCAATGGTAAACTCCGGCTTTCCCATGAAGTTTGACCGATACACGTACCGCACGATACTAGACGGACGAGCTATACAGATTCGGACAACGCCATGTTTCCAGCAAGGGGCGTGGCTGCCGCCCACGTCAGCCGGAGAACTTGCCTTCAGAACGAACTGGCCAAGATTGGCCAATCAAGTCGAGGATCTTCGTAATTGCAAGGGCAATCGGGGTGACGTGCGATTCTCCACGACCAGGGGATGGAGCTGGAAATGCACTGATCCATCTTGGCCCCCATGACATAGTTGAGCGAGGATTTTTTGTCCATGGTATACATTTAGTCAATATTTTTCGAGAATACGGGTAAAATTCCCGAGTCAAGGGCACGAGCAAGACAGGCTGTGTGGCTAGTCCACGCCGCAGAAACCCCGTAGTTTCGTTGTAGTTACGGCTGCTTCGTCTTTGGATGAAATCCGTAGCATTATAGTATGGATTCACTTAGTATTCAGCGCGCCTACCGAAACTGGTCAACCTGATATCCATTTCGTTGGGCATGTACTTTGGCGCCTGCTTGTATTCGCACCCGCTCAAGAAAAAGCTCCACACATCAAACCATCGATCCCTTTTAAAGATACAGTATGCCTCTGTCGTGCGGCCATGAACAATCCCATGGATGAGCTCGTACCAGTATCCGCTTCGGTCCGAGGTGTGTGAAATCAAGTTGTTGTTTCTACCAGTAGAGAGCCACCAGGTGACATGACATGACATTGTGTCGGTAGGGAGGCGGCGGCGACGCCGGCGAGGCAGCGCATTTTGTACTATTTTATTAGTTATTTTTGAAAAATTGTTTTTATTTTATTTTATTAATACTAATTATTTTATTTATAATATATATTAATATATCTTTCTATCCGGAGGAGAGGTTTTCCTCTAGGAACTCTAGCTTTTCCTCTTCTTACTATTATAGAAGTTCTAGATAGACTTACTAGTCTAATTAGAGGAATATAATAATAATATATCTTTCTAATTTTTTATAAAGAAGGTGCTGTTTGCCGCCACTATAGACAAGGTGCAGACGCTCCTCGGCATGATGCAGACGCTCCTCGCCATGCTTGGCTGTGAAGCCGACGAAAACATCGCGACCGCGGTGTGTGGCGATGGATTACCATAGGAGACTTTTGTGTGTCTATGGTCTGACGTGCGTAATAGTGCTTGGAACCGGAGACGTTACCGCCGCCGCTCGTAGATGGCTTACGAGAGCTCGTGCACTACATGCACACGAGGAGCGATGACCAAAAAGCGATGGGCGCCTACTTTCACGGCATCTACGATAGACTCCTGCCGATCAAGAGAATTTTGGACGGGCACTCCCACCGCGTACCGCTGCAGATGATGAGCGGGGACGGCAGGGAAGTACATGCGTTTCTAGCAACGGGGTTGCCGGCTTGCTATTCTGAGCTTGGGCTCACATATAAGCCGTTTCTAGACACCATTGCACGAGATGAGCGTATAAATATACCAAGCTACTCATAGAGTGTAGTAGAGGGCGGTCTGGGGGAGAGGAGAAAGCTAGAGAAGAGATCTAACCCCCTCTAAACCCTAGCTGCATCTCTTGCATAGTAATAGAATAAGTACTAGCGTAACTAGCACCATAGCGCTGTTGCAGGCGTTGTTGTAAGCGATGATGCTGTTAGCGGCGCGTCAGAGGGTACGACCAGCACGAAGAAGGTGGAGGGGGAGAGAGTAAGAAGATGGCCGGGGTGTAGCTAGGAGGTAGCGAGTAGACCGTTATCATGACTTGTTAGTTACTAGAGGAGAGAGGCCCCCCCCCCCCCCCCC
>LUFD01000981.1:12568-53333 GCA_003025255.1 Cordyceps pruinosa | reverse complement strand
CCCGCTCGCCCGAGAGGCGGCCGGCCTACCGCGACGACGGCGGGCGCGGCAGGGGCGGGCGCGGCAGGGGCGGCGACCGGCGCGACGGGGAGCACAGGGCGCGGCGCGACGACGACGACGACGGCTACGACCGCCGAGGTACGCGTCCTCCCCCCGATACAACGCAACACACCCTGTCCCGATGCTAACGCTCTCTCCCCAGGAGGCCGCGACCGCGACCGCGACCGCCGCCGCCGCCGCCGCTCCCCCTCGCGGAGCCGCAGCCCGCCACCGCGCGCCCGCGACGACGACGCCCGCGACCGCATGGAGCAGGACCCCAAGCCGAGCACCTCCGCCGCCGCCAGGAAGCCGGCGGCGCCCGTCACCGGAGAAGCTGACGCCGCCGCCGCCGCCGCCGACGACGACGACGACGGCACGGCGGCCATGCAGGCCATGATGGGCTTCGGCGGCTTCGGCACCACCAAGGACAAGCGCGTCGCGGGCAACAACGCCGGCGCCGTGCGCAAGGAGAAGAAGACCGAGTACAGGCAGTACATGAACCGCCTGGGCGGCTTCAACCGCGCGCTGAGCCCGACGCGGGACTAGCCGGCTGTCGCGTTCCGGGGATGCCGCACAATGGGACGCTTGATCAGAGCCATCCTGTCCCCAGGCACACCACGCTCGACATTGCGTTCCAACTCGGGGCCCCTCCTGAGCCAGAAGCTACCGGAGAGCTCAGATGCTGAGCCGGCCAGAGACGCCCTCGAAGATCTGCTTTCCCTGGTGACTGCTCCAAATGCTCACAAGTCGCTACCAAGATATTGCTCATGCGGCTCTACGAGTACTCCGCCTTCACAATCTAAGCCTCGGCTCTTTACAGACAATGATTTTCGCCATCAACACGATTCTCTCAGTACCACAGCTGGACAATCCGGCAGACGCAGCTGGTCTCGGCAAACGGTTGTCCCTTTTCCTTGTTTTTCTAGCGATTCGTCCGAGGCGTTTTTTTTTTCTGGTTCAGGTGTATTCACTTAATCCTCTGGACCAATGACTTGGAATCTTCTTGACTATAGATGTAGCTACTAGAGTCTCAACAGGGTAGACAAGCTCAATGAAACGAGACCCAAGAAACGAACCGGCCGAGGCAAATGCTATATCCATGGCCTCAAAGCGAACTTGTAGCGACTCCAAATGCCTCGCCACCCTCCCCAGTGAAACAGGTGAGAAAATAAAAGACCATCGGTCAAACAATAAAGAAAAGTATATGCGCTTATGTGCTTTGTATGTAAACATTACGTACTTTGTATAAAAAAGAGCGACTCGCCAGATGCCATTTCCCATTCCAATCCGGTTTCAAGCTGTCTCTCCCCTGCTTTCCACACACCTCTTACCAACAGCATTCATCTTCATGACTTGTTCTCCTCTCCCACCTCGCCGTTTTCTGAAGGCCCGGCGACCGAGGCTCGGGCTGACTCGTCGTGGCCGGCGGTTGATGCATCCTCCTCCGCCGCCTCGGCGGATTTGGCAACATCCTCTGCGTTGCCCACCGAAGCCTTGTCGCGGCGGCGGCGGCGCATGCGTCTCTCCTCCTCGGCAGTTTGCCTCCTTGCCTTCCGAAGACTCTCCCGCTTCTCGTTGTCGTCTGCATCTCCGCCGCGCATGCCCTGCAGGAGCGCCGCCGCACGGTCAGCAACATCATCGTCCCCGTCACGAGATTGCGTCCGATCCGGGCTTGCTGGCCCGCCTGGGCCACCTGTGCTGCCCTCCTCCTCTGGAATAGTCTGACCCGACGTCGTTAATCCAACCTCCACCTCAGGGATCTCATTAAGATCGGGAATTTTCTGTCCCGAGGCAACACGCACTTGGTGACGATCCTTGAGACGGGCGCGCCGACGTCGGTCTCTCTGATCCCGAGCCTGAGGCGCCGCTGCACGGAGCTTCTCCAGGAGCGAGTCCATCGCACCAGTACTCGTGGCTGAGGCCGAGCCCTCGCTGGCGGCCTGGGCGGCCTTTTGCGCAGCGTGCTTTCGCTTCATCGACGCCTCGTTGCGCTTTCTAGTCTCTTCCAGCTGCATGTTCTTTTCTCGCGACTTCTTCCACTCGGCTAAGAAGTTGGCGAGCTTGGCAAAGAAGTCCCGCCTCGCGTTTTCATCCGCAGGATCTTCACCGTAGAAAATCATAATGTCTTTGAACGTACGGATCATCTCTTCCAAATACAGCTGCATCTGCTCAGCCTTGCGGCGTGCCTCTTTCATGCAGCGCTGCACAATCAGGTTGACACGATCCTCGGGGTGGAACCTCTTGGGGTCGCTGAGGTTGCCCGAGTCAAGAGACATCTGTACGTTGCGGATGTTGTCAATGTACTTCTTTGCATCGGCCTCGAGCTGCTCCACATTCATCTTCTGTGCGGGAATCACACCACCAATCTCGGTGGCAAAGTTCTCCCACTCCGGGTACTGGCTGCGAACGATACGCTCGACAAGATCCGCCAGAGACGACTCATTCTTGTCGTCCTTGACCATGCCGAGTCGCGAAAGCGAGCTCAGCTTGAAGCCACGAGCTTGTTTGTTGGCGTCGTTCATGTAATTGCCAATATCCAAAATGAGACCCAAGACATTCATGAGCGATACTGAGTCACGAAGAGACTCAGAAACACTAACGACTTGGTGCATCTTGTTGTAAATATCCTCGTACTCCGACTCGAAGCTTCTTGTCAAGGCTAGAGCACGCATTCTGCTCTTCCAGTAGTGGTGTAGCTCAAACGCAGTGTAGAGGTAGATTTGATCTTGTCTGGTCAAGTCGGCGGGATCTAATTCTCTTGGCTGGGCAGCGACATCCGGCCCGGTGAGATCTCTGCTGTAAGGAGCCATCTGCTTGGATGTATTGTCGGGAATGTTGCAAAGGTCGTCCTTCTGCAAAAAGTCCATCACAACAACGTTGTCTAGAACCTCGGGATCGCAGTGTATAATCATTTGCACTACCTTCTCCACCGAATGCTGCGAGAACTTGGCCAGTGCAATTTCGTATGCTTTGCGCAAGTCGGCGGAAATAACTTGCTTTTTGTCGTCCTTGCGCCCGGTAGCGGCGCCGATTTTCTTGATCTCTTTTGCCATGAACAATTTCTCAACTTCGTCCAAAATACCCTTCCTACTAAGTTCAATGTACTTCTCTTCGCGGGCCTCTGCCGATGGCGTATGCGCCGCCCAGTGGCTAGTCTCGGGGGCATCCAGCTTCTCCCAGTGGAGGGCCTTGAGTTTCTTCTTTGGCCTTGCAACAGGTAAACCAACGCTGGGCGTGGCGCTGAACGTGGGCTGCGGGAGGAAGCCGCCAGTCTTGGCGCCGGGCATGGGCGGTGGCGGGGGAGGCATAGAGCCTGCAGGCGAAGCTGTGCCATCTGTTCCTATAGCAGGTGACCTCATACCAGGCATGGGAGGAGGCGGTGGTGGGGGAGGTGGTGCGCCAGGGATCTGGCCCGGCATGGGAGCTGGAGGCGGCGGCGGCGGCCCTCCGGGTATTTGCCCCGGCATAGGTGGCGGCGGCGGAGCTCCGGGAATTTGACCTGGCATGGGCGGCGGCGGCGGTGGAGGGGGTGGAGGAGGACCAGGAGCGCTGACAGTCACGGCAGGTGTAGGGGTAGCAGTGCTTGTCGAGCTGGCTTTGGGCGTGTCGGCATCAGAGGGCGTTCTCGGCGCGGATGATTCCATGCTTGGATGCGAAGGTCCAGTTGTGACGCCTTCGTCCTCATCATCGCTTCCATCGTACTTTTTGAGCTTACTGCCAAGCTCATCAACAAGAACAGCTTGCTGCTTGGGATCGATAACAGGCCGCTTGTACTCGACAATTCTCGGGCACTCATATACAACACCGTCGTCTTCTTCCATTTCGGATGCCTCCTCAATGGTCTCCTTATCGGAGACCTCGCCGTTCGTATTGATAGGTTTGCGAGGAATACGTGTTTGACGGCTAATGCTGCCCAGGACGCTGTTGGTGAAGTCGCGAGGTGCACCAGCACCGGCCGCTTCGACCTCGTCATCCTCCATTTCTTCACGCAGCGCACGAAGGCGATCAGAAGGCCCAGCAGCTTCGCCCCATACTCTGCCTTCAAGCTTGTACTGTGTCTTCTGTCGCTCCAGCTGCATCTGCAGGCGCTCCATCAGGCGTTGGCGGTCCAGAATGCCCTGCATCTGCTCGGGATTGGTGCCGTTAGTTGCGGCAGCGGGGGAGTTGGCAGCAGCACCCTTGGCGGCGTTGGAAGCGGCAATGTCCTGGGCATCACGCAGCATGAGGTATAATTCTCTGGTCTCAAGCTCGTTGCGCTGGGCTTCCTTGGCACGGAGCGTCTGTACACCGTCCAATTCGGCCTTTAACCCTTCGGCCTGTCGTCTCTGAGCATCGATGAATCTGCTCTGTTCGTCTACTTGCTTTTGAAGCTTCGCGACAAGCCCATCTGCGCCAAGTTCAAGTTGCGCGCGCATCTCATCACGCTCAGCCATAGCAGCCTCTGCAATTTGCCGGGATTCCAGAGACTCATCCTGGGCCTGTCTGGCTTCCGAATCAGTGTGCAGCTTATCGAGCAGGCTTTGAACGGTAAAGTTGAGGCTTTGCTTGAGATCCATGTTGGGTAGTCTCCGGTCCATGGCGACATAGCTCAACATGGCATCCACAAGCTGGAACATGCGCAGGCGTTCCTCGCCATCGTTGGCGCGCATAAGCAGCAAATGCTGAAGGGCCGACACAAAGTAGTCGTTGGTTCGACTGCCTTGGAGTCGTTGGTGGATGGCGTCGGCAATCTGCACGGGGTCGCTCAGATCCTTGACCTCGCCCTCGATACTGTCCTTGATGCTGCTATTTTCACGCTCAAGCATATCCTCGTAGTCAATGGCCTCGTTGGTGCGGAAGCGCTCAATCTGCTTGTCCAGGAGCTCATATTGGAAGGCCTCCATCTTGCTCAGGATACGCTTGATACCGCATCCTGTGAATTGGGCGCGGATGTGCACTCGCAGCTGCAGGTCCTTCTCTGGAGCATCAATCATCATGTTTACCAGGATCACAGTTGCAACAGAATATTCCATAAGCAGGTTCTCCATACCGACACCGCCGGTACGAATATCATCGCTTGCGCCAACCATGCTGCCCATCTTGCCACGACCATCAACGGTCGCCTCGACCAGGCGCATCCAGTCGTCGAAGCGTCCATTTGCGCCACTCTGGGCCCTGACCTCGTCGAGAGCTTGGATGACTTTGTAGTGGCCCTCGCCATTGTCACCCCACGTACAAAGGAACGTGAGGATTTCGGAGACGAGCTTTCTCGTGGTTAAGCGAGGCGAGATGAGCGATGTACCGAGCGCTAGAAGGACCTTTTGCTGCATTAACGCATCGTCTGCGCCGAATTTGTTGTTCATAAGTGTCTTGAGGCACTTGATGATATCGTATTCGCGGTCGAGGCCCTTCTCTACCTTGGAGCTCTCGCTTGGCGTCGCGTTGGCCATCTTGCGGGTGATTTTGAGGAGCAGGGTGACGAGCGCAACTTGGCCTTGGCACTCGACGAAGCGGCGCACCCAGCCAATCTGCTGCGTTCGGAGGTTCACTTCCAAACTGCCCATACCCTTGCCGTCTAGTTTGTCTTCCATTACTCTTCGCACGTACCATTCGGGCGTGCCCTCTTCGTCAGAGTAGGTGGTGACATCTGGCTGGGCGAACTGGCTCACACGAGCCGTCAAGCGACGCTTCTGCTCGCCCTGCCACTCGGCCAATCGGTCCTGGTGTAGCAGAGTCCACTTCTTGTCGGGCTTGTAGGCCATCATCTGCCGCCTAGCCTGCTCGGGAAGGTTATGCCAGCCTCGCCTGTGCATAAGCTGCGCAAACATTTGCTCGATAACATTGTCGTCGTCGGGTTTGGGGAAGTGAAAGGTGTCGTGTGCGCCGGGGAACTTGGTAAGACGGTGAGATTCTCGGTGAGGTGTGCCGTAGGAGCTGAGGGAGGATGCGCTTGGTTGAACTAGGACGGTTTGGTTAGTGTCGGGGGGGTAGAGCCAGGAAGAACCAGGATGGACATACTCGAGTAGACGCTGGCATCAGAAACCCTGTTGTTGGGCGAGAGTAGGGAGTCGTATCGAGAGGTGTGAGATCCGTTGGTGGTGCTAGCCATGCTTCCACGCGAAGGTCCCCATTGCTGGAACTGCGCAGCCCTACCAGTGCTGGCCATGGTGACGTTTGTGGCAGGGGGTCCCATCTTGGAGGCGTGCGAACCGGCATTGGTGACAGAGGGGTCAAAGGTCGGGTACTGGTGGAAGTCGTGGCCCTTGTTCAGCTGATGGGGCAAAGGATCCCTACGGACGGGTACTTGGTCAGCTTTGGGGAGGTAGTCGACAGGTATCGGCGAGCGCGCGCCGGGAGCGGTGGCATCGTACGGGATCGAGGTGATGGCGCCGCCGGACATGATGCCCATGGCAGGGTCGGGGGAGGCAAGTCCATCGATGGAAATGGCCGAGGAGTCGCGGTTGTGGCGGGATGAGCGGGAGCTTATGGTACTGAGGGTATCGTAGGAGTCATTGTCGGCGGCACGCTTGTCCTTGTTCTTGCTGCGGGAGAAGATGGAGCGTCCACCGGACGACTGCCTCGTCTTGTCGGACATGTTGGAGCGGTGGTCTATGGGGGGAGTTGATTTTCGTAATCAGAAACGCGTAGAAGCGGCGGAATGCGGGCCTTGGGCCGCTCGCATGGTGATGACGGCAAGAGTCGTTTCGTGTCGTCGCGGAGGGGAGGAGGTCGACGGTAGGAGGCGATGCAAGCCGTACGGTGCCGTCTTTGTGGTGGCCGTTGGTGGTGGGTGCGTGTGTGACGCAGGCTCGTTGGCCGGAGTGTAGTGGTTGTGCCGCGATCCGCAGAGGCCAGAGTATCGCAGCGGGAGAGCAGGTTGGACGAGATCAAGAAGGGTTCGCGTGTCGAGTCAGGCGAGTTTCCGTTTGGATCTGGGAAAAGGACGAGACGTGGGATTGTGCCAGACGGCGTTAGGTAGTCCAAGGGCAAAGGGGTACAGGGACAGCCAGGGCAAGGCTGGCTGTGGTGTGGTGTGGTTGGTGGTGTGGATGGTGGTGTGGCGGTGCGCTAGTGGGGGAGGAGTCGGGGCCAGGTTGTCGGGCTGCTCAGGGACGGGTAGGTCGGTGGCGAGGAGGCGGGCTGGCGAAGGGTTGCAGAGGAAAGGATCGAGGGAATAGGTACGGGACAAGAGCAGAGCACAGGTGAGACGAGACTGCGTGGAGGGAGGGCATACGCATAAAGAGGTGAGGTGTAGTTGTTTGAGATGCATGGCGTTGAGTGGCGTTGGCGTTGGCGTTGTAGCGGTTGAGCTGGCCCCGTGTTTTGTGCCTGCGTGCCTGTACCTGCCCTCTACTACAACCACCCGCAATGACAAGTTCAAAGCCGCTTCAACGCCAGGCTTGTTTACAGATCACCAGGGAAATGATGTATCCCTACCACTTATAACCACCGTGCTATTAGGATCCCTAGTGCCGGCCAGCCTGCCCTGGTCGGGGAATAGTAGCGGCGATAGTGGATGTCCCGACAGCGTTACAGGGGCTCCAGCGGCCTTGCCCCTGATTTCCAGTCTGTCGCTCCAACCTGTTTGGGCTTGGCGTGTTCTTGGGTTCTTGGGCATTCTGGAGCCTGGAGCATGGGCCTCAGTCCCTGCGCTTCTTGGCCAACTCCAAACTCAGGAGTCGCCCTCCGTCAGTGAACCACCAGCACCTGCGGTAGCTGGAAACGATCTAGCCTGTCATCATGGTCGATGTCACTGCTCCCAAGGCCGGGGTCATTTGTTCTGCTCGCGATCCCTGCTGTGCTGCTCCGCGCACCCGGCCCTCAACGACCACCACCGTTCGCCGCCCTTCCAGTTTATATGCCACAGCATTCGCAGCTCGAATGCTGACCTCCCGTTCCGTCCATCGCGCCATGGCCCGCCCTGCCTACCTGCCTGTCGGAAAGCTCCGAAGCCATACACGCCATGTGGCCGGGTTAGGTGCACGGTTGTCCAGACATGCACGTCAAACATCAAACACTAAGACCCCTCACCGTCAATGCAAACCTACCCGTCACTCTATCGATTCTACTTTTACCCGCCGCTGGCAACGCCTCGGCATCTGGCGGGGTGATTATCTAACCAACTGACTGCATCCGTACCAAGGTATATGGGAGTCCCTACCACGACAATATTGGGGTCAGAACGAAACAAATAATGGGCTGGCAGTAAATCTGACAAATTAAGGACGAAAATAAAGCAAGCCCATGTATTCATGCAAAGTATCGAATGACTACCTACTATCCTCCAAACGATAACGTCAGTAATTTCCACGCTCGACGTCCCACGCCAGGCATGCCAACCGCCTGCCACAGGGTAGATAGAGACATACAGAAGAAGTCCTGCAATGTAATGCAATCCGATCCTCATGAGCAGAACCAATCATAGAATTCTCGATTCCGGTCTACCTGTGCCATTTTGTTGGAGAGTGCTCGCGTCCCGTGATAGTAGCCTGCCCGCACGGGTCACAAGTACAGCTACAGTACTCATTGTCACTTCTTGCGCGCAGTTTTTCGGGGCCAGAAATCCAAGATCAATCCATGTAACTCCTCAAATCTATATTCAACATGACGTGATCCGTGACAAACGCATGCTGTTGCGTCGTCCCGCTGATAGATGCAGCAGACGTTCAATTGCCCACATCGTAGTATTGACGCAATCAGGGATGATGCATTTCTACCAGGTAGTTCTCCGAATCTAGCAAACTACCATGCATTTTCAATCGATATGCTGAATTGCGCTGCATTTATCAATTGTGCCGAATGTGCCCGCATGCTGCGTCCAGGGCAGGAGCGGGCAGGAGCGGGAAGTAGACATGGAACAAGACATGAAAAAGAAAGACAACAGAGGGCGAGAACGGAGATAGGACATGGATAGCGGGAAGATGCAAGAGGAATGAAAATGAAGATTGAACAGGTACAAAAATCTGGAATTTATGTCTGCACCAAGGCCCGATATTGGAGGAAGGTGCGGTGATGCTGTTGTTGTCCATCCCCTTGCCCACCAGCGTCTATCGATGTGTTCCTGTTCTTTGGCTGCGTGTTGCGGCATGTCGGGTGTTTTCCCATCCTTCGCTCTCCAGCGTTCATATTTGATGTTATGTGCTTCGTCTGTCTGTTTCTCTGCATGTCTTTCGTCATTCTAGTCCCCAGCGTCATCATTGCGTTGCTGTCATTCGCCTGTTTGTTCCTCTGTCTGCTCGTTGTTATTCTGCAGCACCCCCTTTGGACTCAGAAGAACTGTCAGTGCAGTTTATCTCATCACCGTCCTATCTCTGCCCATCTCTGCCGCGCTTCCCAGAGCTTGTCTTCTCAGTGGCACCGCTCAACCCAGGCGCGGCTAGAACAAATTGGACACGGCATTCTGCTCTGCATTCATGGCTGTTCAGTGCCTGTCTGCATTTAATGCTCCGTTGACCTCCATTCTTTTGCAAATTCGATTGTGACATGAACATCATAAACCCAGGTTCAATTTATAGCTTAGACTTTCGAAAGAGCGACTTCGCTCTGGCAATCAAACCAGAAATCCGGTAAGTGCCCCGCCACTTCTGGCCGTCATCACTGCTATTAAATATATATGTACACAATTTGCTGACTGATGAGTGATAGCGGAAGAGATTCTCGAACCGGAAGACGAGGCGATGACGAGCTATAAATACCCAGCGAGCGATGCGAATATACAGCTTGTGTTGGATAGTATATGCACTTGAGCCTTGGAGGCGGTGGCGGCGGCGGCAGACTAGCCCTTGCAAACTTTGTTATTGTGGATATTGGATATTATCGGCTGGCTGTCGTTTTCTATGTTTTTCAAGTTCTTGTTTATTGTTCGGGTCATCTGCAGCCCATCTGATAAAATGGCCGGGCCACTCCTCTGTGTTGAAATGTCTTGGTGCGGGCTGTTTCAGTCGTCCTTTTGGTGCTGTTAATACATTCATCCATGTTTATTCTTCAAATCATATTCTCTTATTTGGCCAATTTATTTTCCCATTCTCGATGTCTAGGTTAATGTCAACAGCATTGCGGTGATGTAGAGCCGTGCGTGGACAGATTTGTTAGGGAGTGTTCTAGCGCATTTACCGCAAGACAGGGCCTGAAGCACGTTATCCGCAGCACATGGAAGGTAGCCACCAGGATCTCGGCATCAGCCTCACGGGCAAACACTGCGTGGACCATCATCATCATCATCATCATCATCATCATCTTTCCGCGGCGCCATTTCCGAGCGTATCTTCTAGTGCACGTCCTCGCCGCGCGCCTTTCCTCGCCAATTCTACGTGAGCCGCCTGCCGCCTCCCGCGCCCAGCTCTCTCCCGTGTTTCCTCATCATGGGCGCCGCGCTATCCGGCATCAAGGTTCGCCTCTCTCCCCCTCGCCCTCCCCCCAGCCCGCCTCTCTCCTCGCTCTCCCACTAACAAAACGTCGGACCCCTCGCGCAGACGCTCATCGTCCCCGCCGCCATCTCCCTCGCGCTCTTCCTCGCCGTCACCTTCGCCGCGCTGCCGCTCTGGCGGCGCTACCGCGACCGCTACAGCCAGTACCTGCCGCTCGACTCGCTCGGCACCGCGTCGTCGTCGCTGCGCGACCGCGTCGCCGGCCGCCTGGCCGCGCTCACGCTGCCGTCGACGTGGCGCCGCGACAGGGGCCGCTTCTCCGCCGCCGGGGCCGGGGCCGCCGCGTCATCGGGCGGTGACGGGGAGGACGGGGACGCGGGCGAGGAGCTGGGCCGCGTCGGCGCGGCCCAGGGGCGCGTGCCGTCGGGCGGCTTCGCGTCGAGCACCGTGCGTCTGAGTAGAGAGTAAGTCTGCTTTGCTGCGTGTGTCTGCGGTGGACAGTGTGGTCGTCGAGGAACAAATGGGCTGACTGCGTGGCTTTCCAACAGCTTGGAGGAAGGCTTTATAGACGACAGCGACGACGATTCCGACGATTCCGCCGATTGAGCACAGACTCCGGGGGCCTCCCGCTTGTATGAGTATAGCATTCGCATAGCGTTCATGAATTCCACGACACTTATTCTACTCGGAACCAATACCAACCAATACTGTACATCGCTGTCTCTTCTATCGCTAATCAACCCCAGCCAAAAAACACTTTCCACTAACCCATAACGCCATGTATGAGACTTTACGCCGTCTTTTCGTCTTTCCAATCATGTGCTCGTACCGTCTTCCAGAGGCTTAGGGTCCGGGGGCTGCTCGTCGGCCTGGACCGCGATAGATCTCCTCTCCTGCCCCTCGATGATGGGCCAATC
The DNA here is from genome assembly GCA_003025255.1 of Cordyceps pruinosa. Classification (NCBI taxonomy): domain Eukaryota; kingdom Fungi; phylum Ascomycota; class Sordariomycetes; order Hypocreales; family Cordycipitaceae; genus Cordyceps; species Cordyceps pruinosa. The sequence continues at coordinate 42,031 of LUFD01000981.1, read as the reverse complement.
GAAAACCTGTGTGCCGCGCCGCGTCGACCCAGCCCAGGAGCTCTCTGCCTCCTCGTCCTCAAAGACGAATACCATGCCGCCCCTCTTCAGCCATGTCTCGTCCTCCCCCATGACGACCGGCTCAGGCCCCGGCTCGGCCACCTCCGCCGCCTCGACCACCACCGCCTCGTCCTCCGCCACCACGCCCTCATCCTGAATCACCGCACCCTCGCCCTCGATCACGGCACCGACATCCTCGGGAGGCAGCGACGACGGCTCCTGCTGCTCCACCGGGTGGCATCGTAGCGGGTCGTCGTGTGAGAGGCCATTCAGGAGGATGCTGCTCCGCCCGTCCAGGTTTTGCATTGTGATGGCGGACCCGCCGCCGGCGACTATGGTGTGTGTCGCCTTCGACGCCGAAGACCGCCGGATCCTAGATCGCCCGCGTGGCGGCGTTCCGTCGCGGTCTCGGCCGCGAGGCGACCAGCACGAAAGACTGTTGCCCATGTTGTTCAATGTTGTAATCGCACCGGAGCCTCCCGCAACTGGCACAAGACTGTGCATTTTGCAGGTTAGTCTGCTGGAATAGACGTGGCTGCTTTCGTTAGTGGTTTGTATACTACTCGCACGTACGCTATAGGAAAAGCTACGCCTCCCGTGCTACTAGCAATACTCTCTTGGTTTCCCGCGGCGTAATGCTCTTTTCGTGTGTTCCGCCCAGCCTTATACACCGCAGTGGTGATTTAGCGACGTCGCCAAGCTTTCGCGCGGCGTCGAGCCGGGCGCGTGGTTGGCACTGGGCTGGCGACTCGAACTCGGTCCGGCAGTAATGCTATCAGACTTGGCTTGTCAAATAACGATGGCTTCTTTATTTCTGGAAAGACGAGCACTGGGGATGTTCCATTGTGAAAACCCTGGCTTGTTGGAAAGCAAGTAATACCGGCGAGTTGAACTTGGGACTTGCTCTGATGTGACTTGCACCTACTCCGCGCTCAAGGTGGCTGGCTGTCATACTTGCCACCGCAACCAAATGCTTCTCGTCGTTCTTACTACCTTAGTTAGTATGTTATTATCTCCGCCTTGAAGGTGCAGGTTACCCTAGGTAACGAGGGGTCGCCCTCTGCCGTCCCTACAAAGTTTCTGCTAACATGGCGTTTTGGCGATGTCGTGGCCGCCTCCCAATTTCGCATCTACCTATCAGTCAAGTTAGTGGCATATATATACAATCTAAAAATCAATATTAAAGTCGCACTTTCTTCACTCACCTTTCAGACAGTTCCAATCTCGTCTTTTCCTCCCGCTCTTACCAAGGAGCCTGAACACCCTCTACACCAACCATCCCAGCCTTCGAACACACACGAGCAGCTCACCAACATGAAGGTCGGCCTCGTTTTCGCTGCCGTGGCCGGGGTCGCTTCCGCCTCTGTCCCCATGGAATACCCCAACAAGGACCACCTCTGCCACGGCCCCAAGGACTGCGCGGTCAAGTGCGAGAACGGGACGTTCGCGCGGAGCAACAACAAGGTGACTGGCCTCGTGGAGATGCGCTGCGTCGGCCGGAACTCCGACTACACCTACATCTCCGGCTACTGCCGCTCCGAGATGAGCGGCACGGGCATCGACCACAAGCGAAACACGGCGTCGTGCAAGCACGTCCACGGCCTGTTGTGCGTGCCGAATAACCAGGAACAGGTCAAGAAAAGCATGTTCCAGCGCTGCATCTTGGATCGCGCCGACGCCGAAGAATGGAAGAACCACTGCAAAAAAGCGAGCGCTAACCACGCCATTGGTCCGGGACTCGAGGAGGTCTCCTGGGACTGTAACCCGGAGGGTTTGCCCTGATCGACACTTGGTCTTCTCAAGGTGGGTGGTGTGGTTGACACACCGTCAGGTGCTCGGGTTCACGATATACTAGCCAGATACTTAATACGTCTCCTTATCTAGGCAATAAATCTATGATCGTCAAGCCTTTTAGCGTGGTTGTTGGGCCTACGCAGAAGTTGGAGGCTGGGATACATGCTATCAGGTAGTAGATCATAGCGGAAAGCTAATTTGTGTAGTGAAAACTGCAGGCGCGTTATCGGGATGGGCATTCTTTCCTCGGAGAGAAAGTCCAGACTCTTCTTGTATATAAAGACGCGCCTTGCGGCGTCAGCCCAGTCTTGCGCGTTGCCCTGCCCACAAACACACAACCCAGGCACCGCACAACCAGCGCCGTCTGATGTTCCCTCCTCTCCCAAGGTAACGATATCCGCCCCCCTCCCGCGCAAGAAACGTCCGGCTGATGCAGCCCGCGCGCACCCCAGCACCCCGGCCGAACGCAGACCCAGCCACGCCCCGCGCCCATGAAGCCGCTCGCCGCCGCCGCCGCGCTCCTCGCCGCGGCCGGGCTCGGCGCCGGCAAGCCCAAGAAGCCGCGCACGCAGTGGCCGTGCGAGACGGCGGAGAACTGCGCGGCGAAGTGCGAGGGCGGCGCGTACCACCTCGCGCCGCCCGAGAAGAAGGGCGCGGCGCCGGCGCTGCGCTGCAACGGCACGCACCGCGACTACCGCTGGGGCGGCATGGTGTGCTTCCAGACGGTCGGCGCGCGGGACTCGCTCACGGCGCAGAAGTGCGTGCGCGTCAACGGCACCGTGTGCTCGTGGGACCTGAACGCGTTCTACGGCGTCGTGTGCGTCGCCGAGATGACGGCCCTGCCCGTCTTCAAGGCCGCGTGCAAGATGGGCAAGCCGCGCTGGACCGCCGTGCTCGACTTCCCGGACACCAAGAACGAGTGCCCCGAGACGCGCACGGTGGCGCCCAAGTTCCGTCCCGAGAATCTTGCCCCGGAGCACGGCTGAGAGGAATCGATGTTGGGGGGTTCTGCCGGCTGCAATGTGGTGTCCAGGTGCTGTTGTCCAGGTGCTGTTGTCCAAGTAGCGTTGTCTGTTTGTAGTTGGAGGTTGTAGTAGTCGAGCTGCCCCGCCAAAAATCCCATACACGCGCTGTCTGAATGCCTCCCGCTGCCCGTGCTTGTTTGCCCATTCAACATCCCACTCTGGCTCTGCGCGTCCGCCATGCGCTTCCGAACGGAATTAAAAAATATACGGACATTTTCAAGTAGGCCGGCCGCTCGCGCGATGGATGCCCAGCCCCGTGCTAACGCCCCCCCGCAGAGCTCACGGCGGCCCTCTCCTCGCTCGAGAAAATCGCCTGGGTGCGTCTTAGTGATGAGACGGCACGCTTTACGGTGATCCCCGACATGGGATCCCAGGTCTGGGCGTGCGTATCCTACCACCGTGCCGCTGCCTCCATTGCGTTCCAATGGCAGCGTCCAACCCCCGCGTGACCCCCCGCCCCAGGCGACCGCTGACCGCCGGGCCTCCAGCTCCCTCTCCATGGACTTCATCTTTGAGAACTACCACATCCAGTCCGCCGAGGCGTCCAACACCATCAACCTCGAGCTGCCGCTGCAGCCGCTGCAGCGCGCGCTCAAGTCGGCCCTCAACAGCATCTCCGCGTCGCTGCGCCTCACCAAGAAGGACGGGCTGCCCGTGCTCTCCCTGACCATCACCACCACCACCGCCGCCGCGAGCAGCACCAGCGCCGCCGCCTCCGCCGCCGCCGGCCAGCAGGCGCGCGCCGCCGCGGCCGCCGCGGCCGCCGACGACCCGTTCGCCGACGAGGACGAGCTCTTCCACGCCGAGCACCTCGAGACGTCCCTGCGGCGCGAGCACGAAAAGGTCATCACGCAGGACATCCCCGTGCGCGTGCTGCACCCGGAGACGGTCGAGACCATCATGCAGCCCAAGGTGCGCGAGCCCGACGTGCACATCCTGCTGCCGCCGCTGCTGCAGCTCAAGGCCATCTCGGACCGCTTCACCAAGCTCGCCCAGGCCACCGCCGCCGGCACCGCCGCCGGGGGCTCCGCGTCCGCCGCGGCCGCGTCCTCCGGCAAGGCCCCCAAGCTCGAGCTCAGCGCCAACATGCACGGCGGCCTGCGCCTGCGCATCGCCACCGACACCACGGACATTGTCAGCGTGTGGTCCGGCCTCGAGAACCCCCAGCTCGACCCCGCGCAGCTCCAGCACCCGCTCGCCGAGCACCCCAGCACCCGCTTCCGCGAGGGCGGGCCGGACCGCTGGGCGACCGTCCGCGTCGATGGCAGGGACTGGAGCCGCGTGCTGAGCGTCGGCCGCCTCGAGGGGCGCGTCATCGCCTGCTTCGCCGACGACCACGCGCTCATTCTCTACGTCTACGTGCCGCAGTACGATGACGCCTCCGCGGAGGATTCCGTCGTAACGGTACGTTGTGTTGCGGCCGCCACTACGGTGCTGATATCCGAGGATCTGTATATGCTAACTTGGGTACTGCAGTACTATGTCCAGTCATACAGTGCGTAAAGAAATAGAAACGATGGCCAATGACAACGCATGGTCAGGAACATAATGTATAGTAGATCTCTATAATACAACGCACTCTATAATACACTAGTAAAAAGAACAAGAAATAGGACACGGCAATGCGCGTATCCCAGCATTTAAAACGCCGTACAATGTACAGAGCGAGCGAGACCAAGATCATAGCCAAGCCAGAGCAGGGCCAGACACAACCTGGAGTTCCGTGCTCTGCTGCTTCATGATTAATAGTCAGGTAGTGATTTAAATTGGGCGTTCGTCCCGCCTTTCGTCCTCGTCTCTTCGTTTGACCTTGCACCGTTTTTTTTCTCATCTTATTTGGCCATGACGTCGACATAACGGCCACTCTTACGAGGCTTCTTGCCAGATGCCTTGCGAGATCCCGCCGCACCCAAGAGATCATCAATGCTGCTAGCATTACTGATGCTCGTGGCTGGGCGGCTGGGAGGCCCGCTTGGTGGCGTGGGAGCACCACCAGCACTGGCATTAGAATCAGAGCGCATCATGGGAGGGGGGGCACTGATGCCCAGGCCACTAGGGGGAGGCATTGTGCCGGCCTTGAGATTTGAAGTTGAAGCTGATCGAGCTAGGCTCCCGAAAGGCGGGCCGGTCGGAGGGGGAGTACCGCTGACCGAACGAGGAGCGCCGGCCCTGGGCGGGGGGGGCGCAGCCTTCGGGGCCTCTGTCTGTTCAGCACCGGCTTTCTTGTTGATCCACCGCTTCAGGTCAGGATCATACACGAAGCTGTTGGATTCACCCAGCTTAGCCCTGATAGCTTTCTGGGATGATGCTTCGGCACTTCCAAGGTCCGCCTTCTTAGCTCCACCAAACCAGCCACCGAAGCCCCAACCTCCGGATTTCTTGGCTGCGGCTGCCTCTGCAGCCCGCTTGGCTTCTTCCTCCGCAATCTTCTTGAACATTTCTTGGTTCTCACGGTCCAGGTCAGCTTTGGTCCTGCTATCTGCTGCCTGCAGGGGAGCAATGTCATCCTCGTCGTCGTCCATGAAGCTTTTCTTCTTGGGCTTCGGAGCGTCGTCCTCGGTATCATTACTCATATCAGGCTGGTATGAAGGAGGCTCATAGCCGTAAGACTGAGTCGACGGTGCTTCGTATCCTTGAGTTTGGCCAGAAGGCGGCTCGTAGCCTTGCGGCTCGACTGATGGCGGCTGGTAGCTCTGAGATTGCGTGGAAGGTGGCTCGTATCCGTAGGATTGCGACGAAGGCGGCTCAAACCCGTAGCTCTGCGTCGATGGAGGCTGGTAGCCACCTTCGGTAGCGACGTCTGCCTTGGGGGGTTCAGGCTGGGGTGGCTCAAAGCCGCTGCCAGGCTGGTATCCTTGGTAGCCATAGCTGGCATTCGAATTCGGCCCAGCGGTGATGCTCGGTGAAGGCTGAAGACCATAAGGCTGCGTTGTGGTATTTGATGTCTGCGTTTGATATGGCAACTTTCCAGACTGAACCGGCTGGTGTGATAACTCGGGCGCGCTCTGGTTGAACCCAGGATATCCTGAATCACCGCCGCTAGTGCCAGGATAGGCGGGCTCGTAGGGGCTGGGAGCATATTCGTTGGACGAACGACCGTTCACCTGCTGTTGTACTGGAGCCGGTTGGTGCGAGATCAACTCATACGGGTTGTGAGTTACGGCCGCTGCAGGGGTCGTGGCTGGAGCATATCGAGAGTTCGCGGCCGAGGCTTGAGAAGGCAGCGCCTGTGGAGGCGGCGCCTGTGCGCCGTAGCTAGGGGAAGTCCCATAGGTTTCGAAATTTGAGACGGACGGTGAGCGGCTAATATTTGGCGTAGATGCGATACGAGCAAATGGGCCGTGTTCGCCATCAGCGCCAGCTTGTCCATTGCCCTCTTCATCTCCAGAGACGAATTTGTTGAACCGGTTCCACATACTATCAGAAACTTTGTTCATGCTTGGCTTTGACATCCAGCTTGAGCCATCATCCTTTGGAGCCTGTTTCAGACGTCTCATAAAATCATCGACAGATGCTTCCAAGATAGCGTGGTGGTATGGTGATCGACGGGTTTGCGCGCTCATGGAAGTGAGAATAGCATCACAATATTGCAAAGCCTTATCACGGTAACCATGTTCGGCAAGCACTGTCGCATGTTGGAGCTTGTACCCTGCCAAGTGGGGAGCACCAGCTGCAAGATTTGCTGCCCCGGACAATGTCAGGCCGTACTCGTAAACTTCGCTCAGTTGTAATGCCTCTGTTTCCTTGGCAAATTGATCCGACTGTTTGCGATGGTCTGCACCAACCAGGACAAAGTCAACGTTGGGATCGTCAACGCCACCAAATACGGAAATGTTTCGGCTGAAGATGAAACAGATCTGGGCAGCTTCCGCCCGACCATAACCTGAGAGAAGCTTCCCAACAGCGTTTAAACCACGAACATCGTTGTCACTTCTGTTGCTGAGCACCAATGACACAGTTTCCCTCCAGTTTTCCAAGCCGCCCAGCGAATCCTGAGCTGCTCCCGAGCGAGTATCAGTAGACATTAGCTGCAAGCCAGCGCGGGCGTGGACAGGCACCAGCTCATCGACGCAATCCTCAAAATTCCCAGAGAGAACCTTGTAAAAAGCGCCAAGTGATTGGTTGCTGTGGCCCGGGTAGTTGACCTCCTTCCGTACAAACTCTTGTGCTACCCGGCTGTAGAGCTCAGGCGAGGTGGTGTGAGCAATCAGCATAGCATGACCCCATAAGCGCTTATCAACAGCTGCCCACACAGCCGATTCGCGGTCACCTTTAAGCAGGCTATCCTTGATGCTCTCCATGAAGGTGGGGTCAACATCGTCCGCCTTCATGCCCGTGGATGGTGCCATCTGACCGACTATCGATCCAGTGGACATTGAGGCGTCACCGGGTCCCTGTGGTGACAAGACTTCTCGGACTGCCTTCTCGACGGCCGGAGAGCCTTCCAGGTGTCCATCAAACTCAATAAAGACCCGAAGAATCTTCCACAAAAGCAATCTCTCAATGGATCTCTTCGCTTCCAACGACAATTGGGGGGTCAGAGATACGTCAGGCATTTCTCTCTCCAAAGCCGTGATTCCAGAGGAAAGCCAAGCGAGGGCGTCCTTCTTCTTCGATTTTCCACGAAGAGGGCCTGGGAACTTCGCCAGCTGCTCCGGCAAGGGTTCGATTTCCTTCATGCTCTTGACCTTGACCTCACCGGGGGTTCTCAACATCGTTGGCGCTGACTGGTTCATGGTGTAGCGCGGCGTGCTCTTGGGAAACGACGTCACCATAGCACCACCAACTCCCCATGAGATAATGGGAACCCCTTGCCAGCGCTGCAGTGGATCGTGCTCGTGGCCATCCGTAGGGGCAACCATATTCATAGTAAGAGACGCGCCACGAGTACGGCCGTGCACCACGTGTGTTGGCTGGGTCGCCTGGCCAAATGTCGGGGCCACATTATTATGGGCGGATGTCGGACGGGCGTGCTGGTGAATGCTTCGAGTAGCTCCCGGTGACTGTGTCTGGGCTCGAACTGGGGGCGCAAAATTGGGCTGGTGAGGCGCAGATTGAGGTAGGTAGTTGCTGGTATTGCGCTTCTGTGGTGATGAGAGCAGACTACTTGGTGCGGCTTGAGTCTGGTGGGGTGCAGGGCTGTATCGGGCAGCAGCAGCGGGAAGCTGTTGGGGTGCTCCGCGCTGGTTTGGAGCTAGAGTCTCCTCCTCTTCATCGACCTCGCGGGTTGGGGGGAGTGACGGAACGCGATTTAACCTTGGCTCATGGTTATAGCTCGCGCGCCTATCAAGGTGGCCCCCGTCAGCTCCGGTAGCAGACTTGTCATGGTGTATCTCAAACTGGGCTAATGGACTTGAGGTTCTGGGTAGATGTGGAAGATAAGCCTGAGATGCAGAGGCAGTCGCAATCTGGGTCGGTGAGCTGTTCTGACGTGGCAACGGAGGTGCGGGAGAGAAGCGGTTTGGTGCTGCAGGTGGAGGGGCTGATCCTCCTTTATGTTGCTGAGCGGGAGCAGGTGAGTATCTGGTAGCATTGGCAGCAGGCGCCGGTGGTGGTGCGGAGCCTGCTTGCAATGCGGCATATGGGTTCACCTTTGGCGGCGCAACAAGGTTCGGCACAGAATTCTCGGGAGCCGCAGGCCGGTCCATCGGTGGAGCCTGGTACTGCTGGCTCGGAGCAGGAAGCGGAGGCGCAGTGGTACTGGCCAGAGGTGGGCTACCATATTGTTTGGTAGGCGAGGCAGCACGGATGCTTTGACGCGAGCCGGGGCGTGGTTTCGCGGTCATAGGAAGATCCTCAAAGAAGCTTCCCTGTCGACTTGCGGATCTTGAGGGTGGCGCTTGAGTGGGAGGAGCAGATGCTGCCGGTCCAGGGGGTTGCGCGTAAGCATTCGCTGTACGTGGCGGGGCAGACATGGGCGGAGGAGTTGGTTCCTGCACAGGGTTCGGCAAGCTTGTTCTCTTCCGAGGCTTGATATTCATACTGACAAGGTCCGTAGGTAAGTCATACGGTGAAGCATACCCGCCCTTGGCTTTGTCTGCAAAGCTTTCAGCTTTTGGAGCATCTGTCCGGGGTGGTGCAGCCGGGGCATAGCCGAACGCGCCACCATAGGGCGTGTGTTGTGTCGGCTGCGCGGTATACCCATAAGAAGTCGCTGGTGCAGAAACGGGTTGAGGCGGTGTTGAGACCTGGGTTGGCAGATAGGGGTTATGCGCCGGTGCTTTGGCTACCGCCACAGGCGGCGCATCGTCATCGTCCAGTAGGAGGCCTTCATCATCGCTTCCCAAAAAACCAGCTGTATCAAATGTGTCGCCGTCGTTAGCGCTGTCGTCCAGAAGAAAATCTTGGTCATCATCGCCGGTTCCAAAAGCCTCCTGCCACTTCGCAGAGAGATCAGTGGTCGCCTCGGCAGCATCAGGTTGATTTCCATCGTTCGCGGCTGTGCCGAGGACATCTGTAATAGCTTGGGCAGTGTGCTCCTCCTCCGCATGCTCTTCCAGCGTATCGAATGTGGGCTGCTGCACGGTCGATTCTCTGTCCAGGGTGTTTCCAATAACTTGCATCGTGGACTTGCGCTGGATTGGCCGCATGAAGTCATCGGGGGTCTCGTCCTGTTGAACATTGGAGAAGATTTCATCGCCAACATCCTCCTCCGCGAAGGAATCAAAAGGATTCTTTTTCGACTGCTCGTCGCCGCCGTTAGCAGCCTCCGCACTCGCCGGGATTAGTGGTAGGCCTTCTTCAAAACGAGATTGTGATGCTTCTGTAGCAGCATCCCTAACATCACCGCCGATTGGGTGGAAGGGCTCCTGCGCACCGTCCTCCAAGCCGTCATTTTCCCAAAACAAGTTTTGCTCTTCTGGGTCGTCCTGAGCAAATGAGCTCCTTTCAACTTCTTCAACAACTTCGAGAGCTTGCGAAGGCAGGGGCTGTGTGGGGAAAGGATCCTCGGTCGGCTGCGCCGGCGGAACAGGGGGGAACGAATTCGTTCGGTCGGTCGGTGACATAAACTTGAACTGCTCAGTATTGGATCGGGAAAGCGCCCAGTCACCGTCGTCGTCGTCGTTGAAGCTGATCTCGTGAGAGACAGTTCGGGCGAAGGACATGGAGCTTGAGTGCTGGGAGAGCTGATGTGCTGGCTGGGTCTCTTGCGCAATTGGCTCAGCTGTTTTCGCTGTATCCCCTCCGTTTTTGGTATGCGACGGCACTTCGGCTTGCTGTGTTTGTGGCGCGTCTGGATGCAAAGCTGCCCCCATCTCAGCCGCCAGCTTTTCATCTGGCTGTTTCTCAACAGGCTTGAGCTCTTGGGCTTTAGAGGGCTCAGTGTCGTTTGCGAGAAAAGTCGGGACAGCATCGGGGCGCAATGCCGCCTGAGCCGGCGTTTCCGCAAGCCAAGCATCCATGTTTTCGTCGTCGTTGGCGTTGAAGGGGTCGGTCGTGCTGGGCTTCGCCACAACACTGTTCTCGACGTGGTTTCGTGGGTTTTGCGCTTCGTCGGCAAATTCGGTTGCCGTAGCAGGGGAGGTTTCAGGGCAGTGAGGATTAGGGGCCACCTCGGGTGCATCGAAGCTGATTGATCGCAGAGTCGGGTCTTCGGACATGAACCAAGCATCGCCATCTTCTTCTTCGCCATCACCGCACATCCAGGCGTCACCCAAATCGCGGGTATGCGTCACTTGGGGTAACGTCGTAGCCGCATCGTGAGGGTCTGAATGTAGGGCAGGATCCAGTTTGGGCGGTGCGGATGTCTGCTCGTGGCTATTGGGCATCTTAGCCGGATGCCAGTATGAATCCGGGTCTCCTTCGGCCATGGTGCTCGCTTCTTTGGAACGAGGAATATCTCAGAAATGCATGGGGTATACTAGAAGGCCAGCTGTCAGCGCGTCGGTTCAAATCGCAAGAGCGCATTTCCAGGCAAGCAATTGCCACTAGAGGGCCGCCACAACCCGAGGCGAAAACGGTGCCTGAGCGCAAGTGGGACAGTGTTCATACTTAAATAATTAAATCAAGATCAGAAAGTGGATGAAAGAAAAAAGGATGCCCAAGATGCAAAATGAAAGGGCACGATGCGTCGCTGGCTGACTGGCGCAGGATCGCAGAGGCAAGTTGTCAAGATGGAGAAAGGAGAACTGGCTTGTACCAGGTACCTTGGAGGTGCGCCGAGTCTGCACGTAGGTAACAGCTGGCGGCTTCTGCTACGGCACGGGAGCGGAGCGGAGCCACCTGTTGGCACTGCTAAGTCCGTAGCCTGTCAGCCCGTGGACAGACGAGGTACCCTGCAGGCGATGGTAGAGTGAGAATTTCTCTCCTTTTGGAAGCAAATGAAACTAGAAAAAAATTCCATTTATTTCTCGCTACGTTCCCTTATCACCTTATGTGCTCAATATAATGCCCCCAGCATTTGGCCGCCATGGTTGACCCTAGTTGCATTGAGATGTATTTCTCGCCCTAGTACGATCCTGGACCTGGATAATGCCTGGCCCGGCGAGCGTACAGTGAGTGAGATCATCCGCCGAGTCAAATACATTCCCGGTAGTCAAGGCAGCATGGCTGAAACCACTCATGACATTATCAGCAAATGGAAACTCTGCATCAAAGCTGATCCTGCCACTGTCCCACTTGACGTTGCTAATGTCCAGCGAAACGGGCTTCTGCTGCCCAGTGGTGTAAGTGAGGAAAAGGTCTCTTCCATCTCCTCCCGTGTACTTCTGTGCCTGGCTGGAATGGCTTAGGTCCGCTGAAAAAGAGAGCTTCTGGTCCTTGGCCTCCAGCATGGCCACTGGCTGGCCATTGGTCATCAGAGGTGGGAAGATTGGTAGGTTGATGTCCGAGAGCGGGTATGGACACGATCCAGGCACGATGAACATCTGCAGGGCGGAAAACGCAAAGGCGGCTGGCACCGCGGTTAGAAATGGTGACTCCGATGGCACCTCCCTCAGCACCGTACGATAGTACCCGTTCTGCTCGCCTTCTTGGCCAATGACGGACGAGATGAGCTGGATGGGAACGGAGACATTTTCTTTGGCGAATAAAACATTCGCGCCTTGAAGCGCGCCGAGAACAACCGCAGTAAAGGTCTCGGCAATGCTGACGGCCTGTGTCAGGTTGGTCGTCGGGAACGTGTACTCGCAAGCCGACGGAACGAAAGAGGCGTTGGCGGCCATGAGTGCAGCCTGGGCTGCGAGTGCATGTGTTTCTTCTTGCTATATGGAAGACGAGTCAGTACGCTGTCTCGTTGAAAGAAGAGATGTGGTGGACCAACAGCTCGTATAGTAGAGAAAATACTAAGCAACTCTTGCTTATTGTCTGCCTCATAGCCTTGCACGCCATTCGTTATGTTTTGGAGCAGGGAGTCGAAGTATGCCGTCTCGAACAACTCGTTAAAGGCAATGAGCTGGAAAGCGGTCGTGCTCTCGGGACCGAGTTCCTTGGGTAAAGCCACATTCGGCAGTTTGCCGCCTGCTTGTTTAGCCAGTGCGACTTGCTGATCTTGATTTGGCATGGGGAAGCCATCGTTGTTGGGTATGGCCGCGCCGGTCACAGCCGCCGCGAAGCAGAGAAGTCGTAGAGATTTCATTGCAAACATGATATAGAGACTTGTGATAGACAACAATTCTCTTGCAGTCCAGCCAATTCTATCAGTGTACTGCTGTACTTATATATTTGAACATAGCCACTAGTAACGAGAGGGCACGCCCGCTCTTCCGCATTATGACATCTACACAGCGACGTTTCCATCATTGCCACCTTCCTCAAGAAACCGGATCAGGCAGTACTGATTAGAATTATTTTGCAAATCCAATCGTAGCCACCGCTAAAAACGCGACGTGGGTATGACGTGCTCGTGATTGGATGGCGACCGGCCTCTGCATGTCAAGACCGGATCGTCATAGACAAGTTTAGCGCCGGAAGGAGATGCACTACGCGGCGAACGGCAGATCGGTGAATGCTCCGGGGCAATCCGTCCGATGGTGAAAGCACCCTCTTTGCTTTTATTTCCCCTTCTAACCATTTTCGGCCATTTTAACATGCGAAGGCAAGGTCGAGCTGCGCGGAAGCTGGCAGTGCCGGGACGTGGTGGCAACGGACAGCCATCATCGGAAGACAGGCGAGCCTTGATTTGGAATTCATGTAGACAAAGGGGCGTGTAGAGTTGGCAACTGCGAGGTTGAGCTGGTAGCTTTGGGATTGCGATGCATCGCCGGGCACCACTCACGCGGAGTAGGGGGAACCTCCATCGAGAGCAGCCACCGAGATACTCTGCCTGGCCGTCGGATTCCAAAGTCTGCTCGGCGACATGCCCACAAGCTATAAGCCAGCTGAGGCACGGCTGTCGAATCCTGCCGCGGCGTTGGCTCACAGGTGGCCTTGGTAGCCTCGCATTGACGGACGGTGGTCGAACATATCGGCGCCACAGTCTGTGCCACACACCGTTCTGGGGCGCTGCGCTGCGCCACCCGTACCTGCGCATTGTCTCTGGCCGCACCCGCACGCGTGGGTCGATTTTCGCCTGCCCGCCAGCCACCACCACCCCTTGAGGCTGACGTAGCTTTTGGCGACGTGCTACTTGGCGGCTTTCACAAGGACACCGAAGCATGAATCCGGCAGCCTAGAGCAGCTTTGACCTTCGTTTTCCGCTTCTTTTCTACCTCTTGACCATCTCGGCTCGTCTGCCGCATTCATCATCCGCATGCTCAAGTCCTCTCGCTCAACTCCATCCAGCTCAAGTCACGTCCTATCATGCACCACCAAGGCTGTCGCTGGGGCCCGTGACTTGATTGAACTACCGTCTGGTCGCGTCCGAGCTAGCCATGATCAGCCGGCTCTACAGCGCCATCCAGAACTGATTTAGCCACGACACACCTTCCGGCCCAGACCCCGGCGGGATGCCTTCTTCACCGTCATACCGTCATACCGAGCCGCCCGACTCCCCCGAGCACGACTCCGACTCCGACCTCGACCTCGACATCCAGGAGCTTGACCCCATCTCCACCGCGCCCACCCGAGGCTCCAAGCCCGAGCCGGCCGACAAGTCGCAAAGGCCCTCGCGGATAGCCCTCCGCAACCTGCGTATGGGCGGGCTGCGCAGAGCGGGCAAGCGACATCGTGCCTATGGGGAGCTTGGTCACGACCGCGATGCTGCCGACGAGAATGACGACTCGCAGCGCCTCCTGGGTGATCGAGACGATGCACACGGTGGCGAGGATGGCGCGCCCCTCCTCGGTGGCCGCTCCAGGGACAGCCAAGGGCGCAGACTGTCGCTCAGTTCTGTTCTGAGAGTTCCCAGCTTCATGTCCGGGACGAAAAGGGGGCTTGACGAGGAGGAGCTCCCAGAGGAAGACGACCCCTCGTCATCACGAACAGTCCCAGTCGGATCCGCGCAACCGGTGCGGTATCCTACAAACATGATCTCCAATGCCAAGTATACTCCTTGGTCGTTTCTCCCAGTCACACTATACAACGAATTTTCCTTCTTCTTCAACATGTACTTCCTCCTCGTCGCTCTGTCGCAAATCATCCCGGCCCTGCGAATCGGCTATCTTACTACCTACATCGCACCGCTAGCGTTTGTGCTCTGCATCACCATGGGAAAAGAAGCCTGGGACGACATTGACAGGCGGCGGCGCGACAACGAAGCCAACTCAGAACAATACACTATTCTCAAATTCGCCGACCCTTCCCCGAACCCTAGTCCACGACCCAAGAAACTGCTTAGGTCCGAAACGATGAAGCGCGGACCCAAGAAGGGCCGTGGTGAAAGAACGGACAGGGCTGGCTTGTCAGATATACAAGAAGACCCCGAGACAGAGCCTAGAAAACCCTCCTCGACAATAGTCGAAGTGAGCCGAAAATCCAAGGACCTCGCCGTCGGCGACGTGCTTCGTTTGACCAAGGGACAACGTGTGCCGGCAGATGTCGTCATTTTGCAGTGCTCTAATAGTGAAACCTTGGATGCCATTGATCCAGATGAGCAACCCGACATCGCTGATTTGGTAACGTTGGACGACGAAACTGAGCCAGGCTCCAAGGGCAAGCAACCAGCGACCGAGAGACAGAACTCAACGGCAGCCAATATTACTGCTGGCGAAACATTCATCAGAACAGATCAATTAGATGGCGAGACGGACTGGAAGCTCCGACTTGCGTCGCCGCTGACCCAAAATGTTCCTCCCGAAGAATTGGTTCGTTTGAGAGTAACTGGTGGAAAGCCAGATAAGAAGGTCAATGAATTTGTCGGGACTGTCGAACTGCTACCGTCTCGCGAAGAGGCCATACAACAGCACGCCTCTCTTGACCAAGAGAACAGTTCTGCTACGACCGCTGCCTTATCCATCGACAACACAGCCTGGGCGAATACTGTTATTGCTTCCCAAGGAAGCACCCTCGCAGTCATTATGTACACCGGACCTCACACCCGCTCTGCGCTCTCTACGTCGCCATCCCGCTCCAAGACTGGTCTTCTCGAATATGAAATCAACTCGCTCACCAAGATTCTTTGTGCGCTGACCCTCGCTCTTTCCATCGTGCTTGTCGCACTCGAGGGATTTGAGGACAGACCTGGAAAGCCATGGTATATCCAAATCATGCGTTTCCTTGTTCTCTTTTCCACCATTGTACCAATCAGCTTGCGTGTCAACCTCGACATGGGAAAGACCGCGTACGGCCGCTTCATTCAAAGAGATCCTGGTATCCCGGGCGCTGTCGTCCGTACCAGCACGATTCCAGAGGACCTTGGTCGCATCGAATATCTCCTGAGCGATAAAACAGGAACATTGACACAAAATGACATGGAGATGAAAAAGATCCACATCGGCACAGTCTCGTACGCCAATGAAGCAATGGACGAAGTCAACTCATATGTTCGGCAGGGTTTCTATGTTCAACCTACAACGGACCCAGCGACACAAAGCATGTTGATAACGCCGTCGTCCACATATGTTAATACTGTCGCTGTTGGTGCTACCCGAACAAGAAGGGAGATTGGCATTAGAGTCCGTGATGTTGTCTTGGCCCTGGCGCTGTGTCACAACGTGACGCCTACCACTGATGAAGAAGATGGCAAGGAAGTCACTTCATATCAGGCCTCTTCCCCTGACGAGATTGCTATTGTCAAATGGGCCGAGTCTGTTGGCTTGAAGCTTGCGTCTCGTGACCGAAAAAGCATGACCCTTGCTGCTACCACAACAGGTCGTCCGGTTGTGCGTGTTAGCATCCTCGACGTGTTCCCCTTTACTTCAGAAGGGAAGCGCATGGGTATTATTGTCCATTTCCAAGACGACCTCAACAATCCAAACCGGGATCTCAGCACGGGCGATATTTGGTTCTACCAGAAAGGTGCCGACACCGTAATGAGCTCCATCGTGGTCGCGAATGACTGGCTCGATGAGGAGACGGCGAATATGGCAAGAGAAGGTCTACGCACCCTCGTAGTTGGGCGGAAGCGGTTATCGCACCAGCAGTACCAGGAGTTCTCTTCCAGGTACCACGAGGCGTCACTTGCTATCAACAGCCGCGATGTTGGCATGCAAGCAGTTGTCGCGCAGTACTTGGAAACTGACCTTGAGCTTCTTGGCGTCACTGGTGTTGAAGACAAGCTGCAGCGCGACATCAAACCGTCTCTTGAGCTCCTCCGCAACGCTGGCATTAAAATCTGGATGCTTACAGGTGACAAGGTCGAAACTGCACGATGCGTTGCCGTCAGCTCCAAACTCGTTGCACGTGGTCAATACATCTATACCGTCGCCAAATTGAAGCGCAAGGATAATGCTCAGGAACACCTAGACTTCTTGCGCAACAAGACCGACGCCTGCCTTCTTATTGATGGTGAGAGCCTGGCGCTCTTCCTAAACCACTTCCGCATCGAGTTCATTTCAGTGGCGGTTCGTCTCCCGACCGTCGTTGCGTGCCGATGCAGCCCGACCCAGAAGGCCGAAATTGCAACTCTCATCAAAGAGTACACCAAAAAGCGTGTCTGCTGCATCGGCGACGGAGGTAACGATGTTTCCATGATTCAAGCTGCTGATGTTGGCGTTGGTATTGTTGGTAAGGAAGGCCGGCAGGCCAGTTTGGCGGCCGACTTCTCCATCGAGCAGTTCTGCCATTTGGTCAAACTGCTTGTCTGGCACGGGCGCAACAGCTACAAGCGCAGCGCCAAGCTCGCTCAGTTCGTCATCCACCGTGGTCTCATCATTGCCGTCTGCCAAACCATGTACAGCATCGCCCTCAAGTTTGAGCCCGAGGGCCTCTACATCGATTGGCTCATGGTGGGATATGCCACCGTCTACACGGCCGCGCCTGTACTGTCTCTGGTCCTGGATAAAGATGTGGACGAAAATCTGGCCAACCTGTATCCCGAGCTGTACAAGGAGCTCACCACAGGTCGATCGCTTTCGTACCGCACATTCTTCGTCTGGGTCTTTGTCTCCATCTACCAAGGCGGCATGATTCAAGGCCTGTCGCAGATTCTCACTGGCGTTGAGAACAAGAAAATGACGGCCGTCAGCTACACGGTGCTTATTCTCAATGAACTCCTGATGGTGGCGATTGAGATCACTACCTGGCATCCCATTATGATTATCAGCATCTTGGGCACCTTTCTCATGTACATCGGATCCATGCCGTTTCTTGGCGGGTATTTCAACTTGGAGTTTA
Organism: Cordyceps pruinosa; assembly: GCA_003025255.1. Lineage (NCBI taxonomy): Eukaryota > Fungi > Ascomycota > Sordariomycetes > Hypocreales > Cordycipitaceae > Cordyceps > Cordyceps pruinosa. Next base: position 24,521 of record LUFD01000981.1, on the reverse strand, counting down.
TTATTACATGGTATGTTCACATCCCCCCTCTTTTTTCGATCATATTAGCTTGGACGACTGCTTATTCGTGACGCAGGGGATTTGTGTGGCGCGTTCTCGCCATTCTGTCTATCTCACTTGTGCCACCGTACGCGGCGAAGCTTATTAGGAGAAGGATGAAACCGCCGTCGTATAGAAAGGTGCAGAATCGATAGACTAGCCAGATGTGTTCAGAATTTATGGTGCATGAGTAGGGCGGCCGTTTGTGTTTTAGCTATGCCTGGATGTTGTTCGTTTACTACATCGCAAGCGTTTTCGTTTGAATAGAATGCTGATTCCTCTGAGATGTGTGCCTCCCCCCTTCCTTTCATAAACATAGCCGATCGCATTGTTTCTAAATACTAACGAAGTTGCGGGCAGCGAAAGGACTCGGAGCCAATCTCGCTGTACCACCTCGGCCGCTGCCGCGCTTACCGTCAATCTGCACCTGGCCATGGACGACAAATAGTTAATGTTTTGTAGGTAATTAAGCTGGCGGATCTAATCTATACGCCGCATCACGAGAAAGGGATCTGTGCATGCTATATGTGCAATCCATCAGTGCGACCCAAGACCGCCGTGTCCAGCGCTGAGACTCGCGGAAGGAATTTGTTCTTTTGTCTTACTTTTGTATCTTTTGGGCTTTTGCCATTCACACAGCAGCTGCTGCGGTCACGTGCATGTCGACCTCTATATCTGGATGGAGAAGCCGCAGCCTGATGTGTCTTGAAAGCTGTCCACTGCAAGTCATGCTTCAACATGTCAGGAAGCGCCCCCATTACCGTACTCCTGGTGCACGGCGCATGGCACGGGCCGTGGTGCTGGAAGCACCAGATCCCCGAGTTGCGCGAGATTGGCTATGATGTCGAAACGGCTCATCTAGCCTCCACACAGGGCATCGCCGGCACGACGAAAATGGACGACGTCAACGCGATACGCGCCGTTCTGCAGACGCTCTTTTCCTCTGGCAGGCGTGTCGTTGTCCTGGCGCACTCATACGCGGGCCACATCGGCAGCGCCGCCGTTGTCGGGCTTTCCGAACAAGAGCGAGCGTCCAAGAGCCTGCCCGGAGGCGTGGCCGGCCTCATCTGCCTCTCCTCCTACATGTTCCCCGGCGGCATGGACGCCGGAGCTGTGATGGAAACGATGCGCGGCCTGCCGTACATCGCCTGGGACACGCCGTCGGAAGGCTTCTTCGTGTCCAAAACCCCGCGAGAGCTGTTGTTTCTGCCCGACGTCCCGCTGGACCTCGTGGACTGGGCCGCGCCCCAGCTTCAGCCGCACAGCATGGCGTCGATCGCTGATGTTGTGCCACCCCAGGCCTGGCAGGACGATGCGGAGCACTATGCGAACAGGTTGGCGTACATTACCTGCACGGCCGACCATGCGCTTCTCTATGGGGATCAGAAAATCGCGATCGGCATGGCGGGCGGTGACGAAAAATGGATTGTCCGTGAGCTCGAAGGTTCGAGCCACAGCCCATTTCTCTCTCGGCCAAAAGAGCTTGCCTCTGTTATTCACGGACTCGTACAGCAGTTCCAGAAGTAGATTGGAAACATAGAGCGTGGTGCGAACTCTTATAAGCATGGTAACACTTGAAGATCACGCAATACTATGAAAGTCATATTTACTCATTTCACCTCATAACTATCGATATAATACCTAGCTTAATTTGTACTCAAATCTATACATTGAAGGGATATTCGTATACCTCTTCGTCTGGAACCGCCTAGAGGGCGATACATTCCTTGAGGAGAGGGTGGTCCTTCTGGTAGATGGCCTTCTTATGGGGCTCATCGCCGGCCTTGCCAAAGCCGTAGAACGAATCAAGCTCGACGCCGACGTCCAGGGAGAAGTGGACGGAGTTGGTGTTGGAGCATGCGCTGGCCTCGTGGACGTCGGCGCCGACGGCAAAGGCAAGGTACGGAGCGGCAAGGCCAAGGCCGCCCGTGACGTGCTTGCCGAGGATCTTGCCGGAGAGATCAAGAGTAAGGAGAGGGTTGATGCGGGCGGTGGCGTCGACCTTGCCGGAGAAGGTCGGCCCGATGCGCTGGAACTGGGCGTCGAGACCCGTGGAGCCCTTGCCGATAGAAATGGACTGGCCGTTGGCGAAGTCGAGCTCAGCGCCGACGACGCTGGTGATGCTGCCGCTGATGTCGGAGACGGAGATGACGATGTTGAGGGTGATCTCGGGGGTGATGGTGACGACGTCGGCGACCTTGAACTCGGCGAGGGGGAACTTGACGACCTCGATGCTCTGGGACAGGTGCGAGGTCTTGATGGCGGCCGAGGCGGTGACGGCGACGGCAAGGCGCACGTTGACGTTGTCGGCGGTGACGGCGGACGCGCTGAAGCCGTCCTTGGTGGAGATGGTGATGTCGGTATCGAGGCTGCCGTGGGTGCCGCAGTCGGAGCAGTCGACGGAGAGGTGCGCGGGGCCAATGTCCGCGTCGTAGAAGTGCTTGTTGAAGGTGTGCTCGAGGTTGATCTTGGCCTTCTTGGAGTAGCTGAGGCGGCGGCTGAGCCGCTGCGCCTCGACGTCGCCGCCGATGTTGACCGTGGCGTCCTGCACGAAGTCGCTCCACCGCGCCGCGGCCTGCACGGCGAGCCGGGCGACGCCCGCGCCGGCGTCGTAGGATACGCCACTGACGTGGTACGGCTGGCGGCCGTGCGGGCCGCCGCAGCCCGCGGCGTCGACGACGTAGATGAGCGTGTTGCCGGCGCTCTCGCCGACCCAGGCCCAGGCCGCCTCGGCCTCGGCAACGGTCGCGGCGCTGTCGAACCGCACCGTGATCTGCTGGGCGTCGGAGCAGTCCACGGAGCGGACCAGGTCCGAGAAGCGGTGCTCGTTGAGCAGGCGGTAGGCGGGCTTGGCCGTGACCGTCATGTTGGCCAGAAGCTCTGATGCAAAATCGTGTTAGTCGGGACACTGTATCGGTGATACCGCGTGTGGGGGGGGAGGCTTACCTTCATCATCGTGAGTCCAGTAGAAGTTGTCCTCCTGGAGGAGAGTCAGGTCGGCATGGTGAGAGACGAGCTTGTGGTTGTTGCCGACGTTGGGAGTCGCGGGGGAGAAGACAATCTGGGGGGCGTTGGCAGCAGCCTCGGCGACAGCACGCTGGATGGGGTTGGCGGCAACAGTGCCGGCGAGGGCGCCGAGGACAGGAATGGCAGCCTTTGAAAACATGATGAGCCTTGCTTGTCTTTACTCAGACTGCTTTGATCTGATCCTGGAGATGGACTTACAAGACCGCGGGCTTACACGACACTTATATAGTCTGGCCAGAGAATACCGACGGGGCCATCTCGGGCAAAGACCATCGTCAAACCAGCAATTTCGCCGAGTACGTACAGCCTGAAATGGAAACCCGTCTCTGCCATTCCGCACAACCGTCGAGGCAATACGATCGTGCGCAGCCGGAGCTCGCCATGTCGATGTCAGACCAAGGTAGCATTGCATGGAGCATAAGCGATTGGTCCCCGGTGGACCCCTTAATGTCTTGAGCAGTTGAGCCAATGACGGTTCATAGTACGGAAATGACGCCGCTGGGCTATTGAGTCAAGGGGCAGCATGAGCTTCTGACATTTGTGACAGAAAGAAGTGTTGAAAGTTGAGTTGGCGGGGCTGGGTAGCGAGTCGCCTGTTTCTCCGTCTTATTCACAGTTTCTCCGAGCCAGCCACCTCTCCCGGCTTGGCATTTAAGCAGCCATGATCATCTCTTTCCCGTCCTGGAGCTAGCATTCACTGTTACCCAGGCACAGCCTGATCGAGGGCGGGGCATCAACATGCTCACCCACCTGTGAGGAAGCATTCGAGAGCGCGTGGAGGTGGAGGGGGAGCAACCGGGATCGGCAAGTCCCCCGCAGAGGAACCTTTTTTGGGCGGCAGCTTCATTAGATCCCGTTCGGTGATCCTTCGGTTCCCGTTTCGCTGTCCACCCTTGCAGCAAAGCTGAAAGGCTATGCAGTACCATTCGCGCTGACGGGCGGACCTTGACCTTGACCCCTTTAGTCGCCTTTGCGAGCCCGCCCCAGTAAGTCAATGGCCTGAACAGACCTTGAGCGGTTCTGCTACGACCTCGACGGTGACGTAAATGCTGTCAACGTCGTCGCAGACTGTGAGCTTTGGGAATAGCGAGCGGGCGGTTCCTTGGTCTTCCATCCTCCCAGGCCCCCCGCCATTCGCTACGGCTCGGTCTATCTGCACGACATGCAAATGAATATGCGGCCGGCGCTCTTGGCGGGCTGGCGAGCCAGAACCGGTATCAAGCCAGAGACCCCGCAAGGCTGAATCGAATACCGAAAGCAAGGCATCGGCCGGCCTTTCCCACCTTCTTGCAAGGCGCAGCTACTTATACGAGAGTCCGTCTACAGAAGAGCGGCGATTCGCGGGGATATTACTCAGTTCAGTGATCGGAGTGCGCTCTTATTCCGCGTCCAGGCTGTAGTCTCGTGTAAGAATAATATCAACTGCTAGGCCCGCCTCGCATCTACACAATATATTAGACGAGTCGCCGGACATTGGACGTGTGGCGCCGCGGTGGCGCCGCCCAGCCAAGCCGTATCACTTGGCCAGATCTGGGTAACACCGCCCTGTGTCGGCTTATTATCATGTGCAGGCTCATGTAGTAATACGCCGGGAATGTCTTTGGAAGAATCGATGCCAATCCCGGCTGTCTTTTTGGGGTACACAACCGTCGCAGCATGAGAGGTGGGAGTGTCGGTTTCGACTGCGGGCGGCATTTCGTAGGGCCGATTTGACGACTAAAAGAAAAGCAGAAAAAGAGAAAAGAAACAGGAGGAGAAGCCTCACATTGAGAGCATTCGCACCGCTTCGTCGAGCCTCGAACAGCAATGTTGATGCAAACAACTCGATTTCTTACCAAGCCTGCAGCGTCGGCACTTAAAAGTCGGGGAGAGATGTAGAGGGGTCACATATAGAGCCGCACGTTTTATTACTTGCGGCGTGGTCACCTGTCGCTCTTCTGCGCCCTGCACGGATACGATAACTTCCTCCATGACTAGCAGAGACTGCAGCTCTCGACCCCGTAGGAGTAATACCCAAGTCAGCATTAATAGTCTATGCTAGATTTACAAGAGGCAAGTATAAACATCTACTCTACAGCTTCAATACAAGCCAGTCCGCGGCAAAGGCCGGATTTCTCCTGCGCAGCTCCCCGGCCACACCACCCACGGCGCCCTGTGTCTCAACGCCGCCCAGCCACACCTTGGGCCCTGCATTGTGCGATATGAACCCTTCCGGCCCCGAGACCATGAACAGGTTCTTGCCACGTTTCCCTGCCCGGCACGTGCACGGGCGCGCGCCAGCCGGCTCAAACTCCGAGGCCGGCGCGTGGAACTTTTGATTGTGCGGCTGGCAGTCGGGCGCGCTGGGCGGCGTCGGCGCCACGGCCGAGCCTTGGATCACCATCGCGATGTGGGATTCGCGAAACTGGCTGCTCTCGTCGTCGATGCCGACGTGGATGCGCAGCCGCTTTCCATAGCGAGCCTGCATCTCCTCCAGTTCGCGGCCGAGCGGGCTTGCGGCCGTGATCGGGGGCAAGACCTCGGAGGGCTGCGGCCGGGGAGCGCTTCGGAACCAGCTCCACCAAGATGACGATACCGCTCTGTCGGGGTCGTCAGGCGGTTGCTGGAGCTCCTCCCGGCTCCTGACGGCCCAGAGCAGCGTGAAGCTCGCGTCGGCGTGGCCGTCCAGCACGGCCCTGGCCACCTGCATGGCCGGCGCGACGCCCGTGCCGCCGGCGAGGAACACGACGCTCCTCTGCGCGCCCAGCCGCGCCGCCACGTCGAAGCCCGGGTGCGCGCCGCGCAGCCAGACCTCGCGCCCGGCGCCGAGGCGGCCCAGGTACGAGGACATCTCGCCGCCGGGGACGGAGCGCACGTAGAAGCGCAGCCGGCCGTCCTCCGGGCGCTCGCCGGCCAGCGGCGGCAGCGGCGTGTAGTTGCGCGCAATCTGCACCTCGGGCTGCTTGAATTCCACCGACCAGAGCGGGTAGCGCCACGCCCCGGGCTGGGACGGCGCGGCCGCCGCCGTCAGGTAGCTCGGGCGCGGGTTCGGGTGCTGCGGCGCGACCGTGAAGATGAACGAGGCCGCCGAGATGTCCTCGCGCGAGGTTATTGTGTAGGGGACAAACGTGTCCTGGTTGAGAACCTTTGCTTGCGAGGAAGGCGTTGTGAGATAGTACACGGCGCCGCCGCTGAGGAGCAGCAGCGCGGCCAGAGCAGGATTGACTGCGCGGGCTTGCAGAGGACTCCCCGCACCCTCTTGATAAGCATTCTGCTTTTTGACTGTCTGTTGAGTTGAGGAGGGCGGCGTGCACGTGGCCAGGGAGAGTGGCGATGGAAGATGGGAGACAGCGGGAGTAGAACCACTACCGGTGAGGATGCGGCTGCACACCCCTATCGCCCTCCAGGAACCATGCATCGTGAATTGACTGTGAAGATGTATATTCCAAGAATACAGCCTGTTGTCGACTCATTTCTCGTAGATTTCTGTGGAATCCAGCTTGAGGGGATTCCTGCTCAGGGTCCATGTGCCGTTTGGTTGGTGGATTTTCGAGACAAAGACGCCCAGCATCTCCAGATGCCGTTTTGGTACAGGGTCACGTGTAACATCGACCGACAGCTTACAACAACCAGACTTCAGGCGCTGGTATTTCGCTTTATAATCAAGGGAGTTGATTTAAAAGTGATTTTTTTATTTACATATACTCTGCATGATTTGGACGAAACTGTGATCCTTGCCTCGATCTTCGTCGTCGTGTAAGCGAGTAGTGGCCGTGCCTGTAGTCGCTGGGCCCATGTCGAGCGACCAGACCAAAGTTAAGACCAGTTACAGCAGCTTCTCTATTATGGACATATTTCTCTATTCTCTATGTAGTGTAGTGCGTGGGTGGTACCATTTACCTCTTGTCAGGCTGCTGTAAGCTGCGGGAAAACCCCACCTTCAAGCTAGGTATAAGCCAGTATCATAGCCAGAGTAAATCGCAGCCTTCTTTAGCTTCTGCACCTTACATCCGTTCCTATAACGCTCATCGGCTGAATACAATAAAAATTTCCAAAATGGCAAGCCACAATGAACTCAGATCTCTCATCACGCCCCAGTTACTTGACTACATAGTGGAAGCGAAAAGCCCATTCAGCAAGACGGAATCTCTCGACTTTGCTGAGGTAACCCACCATATGGCAGGATCGGACTTCCCGGAAAAGCTGAAGTCAACTACAGCTCGCGACGCTCTTATATGCATCAGCCAGATGGCGCCTAATGGGGAAATACCGTCCCCATCCGAGCTGGATCTGATGTCGTTTCTGCCACCACCCGGGTCGCCCGAGTTCCCGAAGCAATGTCTGGGGCTGCAGCTGCTGCTGGACCAAGTATCTCGGGAACTCTTTGGCGGCGTGGATAATCGCTGGCAGTCTGCGCTGTTTGGGCCGCTCGCACGCCGGCTCGCCGGCCAGTGGCTCGCGCTGTCCGCAGACCAGCGTCCCGACACCTGGCGTCGGTGGCGCGACGACGCAGGAGTGCCCAGCTTCGATTACTGGCTGATAAGCCGCCTGCTCTGGATCGCACCAATCACCCATGATGAGAGCCTAGAGAGCCAGGACATTACCCTGAGACTGGTGGAAGACACTCGGTCCCTGGTGGAGGAGCGTTTCGGCGTCAAGGACCCGTACCGTGAGACGAGAGGCCAGCTGCTGAAAGACGACTTGGCGTTCTTGCGTGAAATGAGCAAGGGCGGTCCGCCGAAGAGTGCGGATGGTGGCATAGACCGGGCCACCTGGATCTTTTGGTGGTGCATGATCCTCGACGCTCACTGGCCCATCATCGCGCACTTCGGGCGGTATCCGTACCGCAATGCCATTCTAGGCAGAGAGAGTACCGAGGCGGAGAAGCGCTGGTTGGACGATACTTCTCATGTTGCAGAAGCGCCTCCTAAAGTGGTGGAAGCTATCAAAAGGGATATTGCAAACGGGGTATGGACGCCTTTGGGACAGAGTGAGGAGCAGGGTAAGTAGGCGGGAGATGTTGATCTATGGCTCATCCAAAGTCTATATATCATAATACAGGGCTTTCTAATATACATATGTAATGCTCGGACAATGCCGCCCATCTATATTCTCAAGATGTGCCTCTGTGGGTCAATCCCCCCTCTAAACATGTCCGCTACGATATTTCCTTTGACGATAGTCTCTTCAATAAGACCCTCGACATGTTTCGGCTCTACCCTACCATACCATAGACCATGGCCTGCGAAGCGGTGCGGCGACCCGTCGGCCATTTTCTTTCCTGGAGGAATGTAGATGATGATGTTGCCCGCGAATTTGTGCCCGCCAAGGTGGCTAATAACTCCCACTCTAGCCGTATCCTTCGACGCACCAGCCTCGCCTTCTAGTTGAGGCGCGTCCGCGTCAGCCTGTACTTGCACAGGTCCACGCAGAACCTCGACGCCCTTGCGTTCGAGCTGCTTCTCAAACTCGCCGCGCAATAGGGGGCCGAGAATGCCGCAGCGCATGTCTCGCCCGCCATGGCCGCAGATGAGAACAAGAGTGTCGGTCACGTCCTGGACGCCGTGGAGCAAGCTCTGGTAGGCGTCGTTGCGGGTGAGAATGTCGCGGTGCACAGGCGAGAGCCCGTCGTGGGCTGAGTGCAGCTTCTCTGGCAGGAGGTAGCCCTTGGCAAGGGCCTGGACGTGGTCGAAGGAGACGCGCGGCAGAAAAGGCACGTATTTGAAACTGGGAAGGAGATAGACGGAAGTGCTTTGCACCTCAGCGCGGGGCGGGACTGAGCTGGGTAATGAGCTGTTAACGAGACCAATGTTGTGAAATGGCTAGTCTATGTTAGTAAGGCGGGATTTCCAGTGGTTTCGGAGCACGAAGTAGAATCAACTTACATCGGCATATGTGCCGCCCCGGCCGAACAGCTCTTTCAAATCAGCGGCCAGATTGTCGCCGCTGTTCTCCTCCTCGATCTTCGACGGCCAGTCATCCTTGCCCGTACAAATGAGCACATGCTCCGCATACCCGGCGATCACGCCGTTCATGGGGCTCTTGTGGTCGATTTCAAGGCCGTCCGGCATCGCGGGCATCTCCGCGCACTCGCATGTCGGCGACGGGCACGTCGGCACCGTAGGCAGCGGCGGCAGCTCCGAGGCAAGGCCGCGCCGCGACGCCACGGAAGCAAGCGAGGTCCTATTGACAGGCTGCCACCTCTGGCGTGTCAATTGCCGCAGTATGAGCCGTTGCGACATTTTCGGCGACCTGCTTTGGGGGTGTAAGAGGTGAAATTATGATTACGCACGGATTACGGGACCTGTGATTTGCCCAGGCTCGGAGACCGATGGACGAGTGCTGTCACCAGCATTACTAAGGCTGCCACTGTCCAAAGCGCCACCTCATCTACTGTAAACAGGATAATTTTCGTAACAACAATATTTCATTCAACGAGCAAGAAAAAAAACACAAAAAGAAACTTCGTACGCAGCGTAGAGGAAAGTTGCGCGAACCGGGATTCGAACCCGGGACGCGTGCTTGGGAAGCACGCATGCTAACCACTACACTATCCGCGCAGGATATAACGTTAGCGGGAAAGATTTTAATTAAGCGCTATAAAGATACATACACTGCCCCACTTGGCGCGCATTCTATGCCCCTCCAGCCCCGCTTCGAGTTGCCAGCTCAAACAGCCACAACCACGTCAACGTGAAGCTAGGAAAGCTGCTCGAGCACTCTGCCGAAGAAAGCACATCCAGACATACTTGCCAACGCTCCGTGACGGGGATTCGACGTCATGGCCAGCAAAGTCGACCGCATCGTGGCTCGGCTGCAGCAAAAGATTGCCGATGGCGACTACTACGAGGCGCAGCAGCAGACCCGCGTCGCGGCCTCTCGTCACATCAAGACCCAGAACTGGCCCGCCGCCATTGACATTCTCTCGAGCGTAGCCCAGTCGCTGCTGAAAGCCGGTCAGGGCGGCAGCGGCGGCGACCTGTGCGTCATGCTGGTCGACGTCTACAAGCAGGCGGAGCTCAAGCCGGACCCGACGTCCAGGGGCCGTTTGCTGACGGCGCTGCGCCTGTTCGACGGCGAGGAGCCCACGCGCAAGAAGTTTATCACAGAAATGGTGGCGTACGTTATTGAGATGCTCTACTTCCTGTCTACCCGCTCCCGATGCTAACTAGCCCCTGCAGATGGTCGGCCAAGTTTGGCGAGTACCCCGCCGGCGACCCCGAGCTGCACCACGTCGCCGGATCCCTCTACGCCGCCGAGCACGAGACGTACGAGGCCGAGAAGCACCTCCTCCTGGGCACGCGCGACTCGGCCGAGGCGCTCTTCAAGCTGGAGTATGCCTGGTACAAGGAGTCGGACGCGCACACGGCGCCGCTGTACGCCGCGCGCGCGGTCCTGCCGTACCTGCTGGTCGGCAACGTGCGCGCGGCCAACGCCTGCTACCGGCTCTTCGCGAGCGCGCTGCGCGCCGACAACCCGGCGCTGGGCGTGCAGGACGTGGCGGCGGCGGGCGGCGCGGACGTCCGCGTGTTCCCCAGCCTGCCGCTGCTTAACTTCCTGGGCCTGCTGCTGCTGGCGGTGCAGCGCGGCGCGCCCGAGCTGTACCGCGGCCTGGTATCCAAGTACGCGGCGCAGATCGACGAGGCCGGCGCGTGGGGCGAGGCGCTGGAGATGATTGCGGAGATGTACTTTGGCATCCAGAAGCCGCGGCAGAGCAACCCGCTCATGGACATGATGAGCGGCCTGTTTGGAGGCGGCGGTGCGGGCGGCACCGGGAGCCAGCCGCAGCAGAAGAGGAGGCCAGGGCTCGGTGCACCTACAGCTGAGGCGCTGGACTAGAGTTTTGTTAGAGCATAGAGTGAATTCAAGCGTCATGATAGAGCCTTGTGGAACAGCAATATGCGAGTGCGCGTGCATGTTTGCGGTGGAGCAGAACCTTAACCTCGTGGCGGCTCTTCTGGTTCAAACATCCAGTTGTCTTCCGCCAAAGCGTCGACTTTGGCACGTAGACTTGCTCGCACAGCCTCCAGAAGTTCTACGCGAGGTTAGAACGAAGTTGCCGGACCGTAGATTAACACTGGGGCTAGATTCGTACCTTCAGGCTGGTCCGGCACCGTGGTATGGTTGATTCGATGCTGGTTGACGGCTTCTGCCAGCCTCTGCCGCTCCTCTGTGCTCCAATTAGCACCATGTTGTCACTGGACAGAGCCAGCTTCACATACGCTCTGTTTCCTGCCTTGCGTCCAGCACCATCTCGTCGATATCGTCAAACGACACTACTGGTGCTCCTTCCAGATCTATATCCCCGTTCTGGTTGCGCACGACAATCTCGCAGAGCTCGGCCTGGAGCTGCTGCTCCTCCGCCGCGTCGGCCTGCGTGGCCGCTGCTGCTGCTACTGCGGCCGCAGAGGAAGAGGAGGCGCTGCTCGCGCTATTGGCGACCGCGCCCGTGGGCCGCCGGATCAGATGGCCGCGAAAGAGGTTCGTCCGGTCCCGTGAGGTGGTGGGCGCGGCCGCCGCCTGCGGTGCCTGGTACAGAGGCGCCGATGCCGCGCTGGCCTGGCCGGGCCGGGCGCGCTGCAGCGGTGGCGGGTGCTGGTGGGAGCTGTTACCGACACGACTGCGTTCGTTCATAGCTGGCCAGGATTCCCTCCTCTAGGCGGGGTCTCTGAGACGATGATGTTTGCGAGATGCAGGCGGTAAAAATGTAGACAGGTTCAAAATTAGTAGGGGCAGCTCCTGTATTACAGGCCGCTCGGCGCTAATGAGCTCTGTGGCGACAGATCGGTGGGGCAAGGGCAGGACAGACAAGAATCAATCTATCTCCCTTGCCGTCCGTTGAAGGGGCATTCAGGTCTCTGTGGCATATATATATACTAGGAAGACGAGATACCGGTCCGTCATCGCA